>CM059429.1:161103946-161351901 GCA_030390025.1 Squalus acanthias | reverse complement strand
TGGAGAGTTATTGAAAAATGTAACCAACCACTGTCTAGAATTCAGGATCATAAGAGAGCTTGGCCAAGAAAAGGCCATTCGGACATCAAGCCTATTCCTTTCACAACCGCTGCACATCTCCTGCAATCGCAGACTCTCCTCTCCCACCCACACCCACCCAAGATTGCTATACTCTCTGCCTAATCCCCATGTGAATGAAACAAATGTATTAATATCTCGAGAATCCTCCATCCCCTTTATCAACTGTTATATGATCCCGTTCCTTTTTGTCTATTAGTCTGTTCGCCAGCCATGTGTGGGGTGGGAATTCTCAGCTCCGGCCTTGTTCAAGACTTGTTAATGATTTCCTTCTCTTTGCCTTTTCGGCGCCCAGGGATGAAAACCAAGCACGCCCTACGCCATCACATGAAGCTCCACAAAGGGATCAAAGAGTACGAGTGCAAGGAGTGCCACCGGAAGTTTGCACAGAAGGTCAACATGCTCAAACACTACAAGAGGCACACGGGTAATTACTGATGGCGCATCCAGGCTAAGACCAATCGCAATGTGACGTCTACCTGTTTCTATATCGAGTACTGTGGATCTCCTGCTTCAGGGAGATCCACAGATACCGAGCAGGACAACCATTATAACGCCCGCAAACTCAACTCTGGGTTTATGGGAGTTATAATGGTTGTCCTGCTCCGTATCTGTCATGTGAATTGGGGAGAGACATGAATCTTGTCATTCATGTGGAAATGACTTATGAAATAATACTGGGCGGCCTGCTGGTGGCGCTGTCCAGGGAGAGTATAAATACTCGGGTATGGGCCCAGCTTGCTCAGGACATTCTTTAACAGGAACTAGTGAAGGACACAACTAGATTTCCATGTTGAAAAACAGTTGATTAAAGCTTTGTTTAACGCTTAGACCAAGTGCCTAGTAGTTTTCTTACGTCAGGGAGTCTATTCTACATAGGACCAGAAGTAATCTATTCAACCCTTCGAGCCTTCTAGGCCATTCAGTGAGATCATGGCTGATCTATAGCTAAACTGCATCCACCCGCCTTGGACTCGTATCCCTTAATACCCTCGGCTAGCAGAAATGTATCGATCTCCGATTTAAGATTAGTAATTGAGCTAGCAACTGCTGCTTTTTGTGGGAGAGAAGAATGAGAGGTGATCTCATTAAACCATATAGGATTCTGAGGGGGATTGTCAGGGTAGATGCTGAGAGGTTGTTAATGAACTAGGGGTCATAGTCTCAGGATAAGGGGTCAGCGATTTAAGACTGAGATGGGGAAAAATTTCTTCACTCAGAGGGTTGTGAATCTTTGGAATTCTCTACCCCAAAGAGCTGTGGATGCTCAGTCATTGAGTATATTCAAGGCTAAGAGAGATAGATAGATTTTGGACTCCAGGAGAATCAAGGGATATGGGGATAGGGCAGGAAAGTGGAGTTGAGGTAGAAGATCAGCCATGATCTTATTGAATGGTGGAGCAGGCTCGAGGCGCCGTATGGCCGACTCCTGCTCTTAATTCTTATGTTCTTATGAGAGTTCTGCCCTTTGCGTGAAGAGGTGTTTCCTAACTTCTCTGCTGAATGGCCTGGCTCTGATTTTAAGGTTATGTCTCCTTGTCCTAGACTCCCCCCACCAGCAGAAAAGGTTTCTTTCTATCTACCCTATCAGTTCCTTTCAAAATCCTAAAAGCCTCAATCAAATCACCTCTTAACCATCTGTATTCCAGGGAATACAAGCCCAAATAAAATCAGTACCAGCGCTTAAAACTGCGATGGTACAGATGAATAGTTTTATAACAACAAATTGCTTTTATATAGTGCTTTTAATATAATAAGGGACATCACGTAGGACAGAACAGATGCCTAGGGGGTAGTAGATGAGTTGAGAGAGATGACCGAAAAGATTTGAAGATGTTTTTAAAGGTAGGGAGATGGATGAGGTTTAAGGAAACAGTGAGATCTTGCTGCCCTGTTTGCCCAAATAAGAGGGGCTGCATTTCAGAAATAATCCATTGGTTGTAAAGTGCTTTGGGACATCCTGAGGACGTAATAAGACGCTTTGTAAATGGAAGCAGTTTCTTTCTTGAGGGAAGTACGTTACCTGGATGAATGCAGCTCCAACAACACTCAAGAAGCTCGACATCATCCAAGACAAAGCAGCCCATTTGATTGGCACCCCATCTACCACCTTAAACATTCACTCCCTCCACCACCGGCGCACCGTGGCTGCAGTGTGTACCATCTACAAGATGCACTGCAGCAACTCGCCAAGGCTTCTTCGGCAGCACCTCCCAAACCCGCAACCTCTTCCACCTAGAAGGACAAGGGCAGCAGGCGCATGGGAACACCACCACCTCCAAGTTCCCCTCCAAGTCACACACCATCCTGACTTAGAAGTATATCGCCGATCCTTCACCGTCGCTGGGTCAAAATCCTGGAACTCCCTCCCTAACAGCACCGTGGGAGTACCATCACCACACGGACTGCAGCAGTTCAAGAAGGCGACTCACCACCACCTTCTCAAGGGCAATTAGGGATGGGCAATAAATGCTGGCCTTGCCAGCGACGCCCACATCCCAGGAACGAATAATAAAAAAAAATCAACCTTGCAGTTACAGATAAGCAGTAATTGGCACCCGTCAACTCTCGCTCGCCCTACCTGCAGCTGAGAACTGTTCCCAGGTGGAAGTTGAGTATTTTGTGACGGGGAGCTTCACCATTCCTTACCTAGGCCTGAAGTATTATTAAAGCATGTGTATATTCGGAACCAGGTGGTGTAGAGGATCACCACACTGTCCTTTCAATCCTGTAGGACGCATAACAACAACAACTTGCATTTATGCAGCACCTTTAACATAGTAAGACGTCCCAAGGCGCTTCACGGGAGCGATTATCAAGCAGCATTTGACACCGAGCCACACGAGATATTAGGACAGGCGATCAAAAGCTCGGTCAAAGAGGTAGGTTTTAAGGAGCGTCTTAAAGGAGGAGCGAGAGGTGGAGAGGCGGAGAGGTTTAGCAAGGGAATTCCAGAGCTTAGGGCCCAGGCAGCTGAAGGCACGGCCGCCAACAGTGAAGCGATGAAAATCTGGGACGTGCAAGAGGCCAGAATTGGAGGAGTGCAGAGATCTTAGAGAGTTGTAGGAGGAGGCTACAGAGATTTTGGGGGGGGCGGGGCGGGGGGGGGTGGGGGTGCGAGGCCATGGAGGGATTTGAACACAAGGGTGAGAATTTTAAAATTCAGTATAAGAGCTAGCGCAAGAAAATAGGACATCATAGGAATTACTTCTGAGTTTTTTTAAGGAGGCACTGGTTTCCATACACACCACTTGGTGTGGTACAGCTCGGTGGATTGCATGCTGACAGACACTGCACATTGTGTACTTTGTTTAATATGTGCATTGTGTGTGTTTTTTATTCTCTGCAGGTGTGAAGGACTTCATGTGTGAGCTGTGTGGGAAGACTTTCAGTGAGAGGAACAGTATGGAGAACCATAAGCTGCTTCATACTGGTGCGTGTGCCAAACTAAACTGGTCCACATTCAAGCTAGGACCAGGTGTCTCGGGGTCCAGGAGTCGCTGATGAATCATTTTTAAGAGCCTACTGATTGATTGTATTGAGAACGAAAAGGGCAAGATTTGCATGGCTATGGGGATAGAGCAGGAGAGTGGGACTAATTGAACAGCTCTTTCAAAGAGCCGGCACAGGCACGATGAGCTGAATGGTCTTCTGTGCTGCATAATTCTAATTAAATGGAGAATAATGGATAACCATAAGAGTGAGTTGCAGGCGATGTTCCCCCGCATTTTTTTTGGGTTGCGTGGTCCCTTTAATGGGCTGCGCGGCCCATTCACAATTTCGCGCGAGCACAAAATCTCCCATTGAGAAGCCGGAAAGCGGCCTGCGTGGGACCGCCAGACAGCTGAGCGGCCACGCAGCTGAGCGGAAACCTTGGTTACAGGGTGGCGTTTTAATTCATGGGTACAAAATGTGTATGTACAGAATAAGGCATACCTGGGATTGAGTTACAAGCAGGAATCCAATTTGAGTTCAGGTGGTTCATCTGTAGAATATATCGTGGATTCACAGGAATGAGCACGAGAAATTGTGTTAAAGTACCAAGTTATATCCACACTGTTTTTTAATCTCTGTTAAGGAGTGTTCCCATCCATCAGCTGTTCATTAACCAATTTCAGTCAGCAGCGATCCCACTTTTGAATCCTTTCTATTATTGTCTTCCCTCCACCCACCTCGCAGTCGGAAAGCAGTGGACCTGCAGCGTCTGTGAGAAGAAGTTCGTCACTGAGTACATGCTCTTCAAACACATACAGCTGACTCACAAAAAGGTGGAGGCCCAGAACTGCCACCTGTGCGGCACCAAGGTTTCTACACGAGCTTCGATGAATAGGCACATGAGGCGCAAACACCCCGAGGTGAGAGGTTTTAGGGATAGACTGACTGACTGACTGTGGGGGGGGGGGTGCTCTGGTGACAAGGGCACCCACCTCAACAATATCCCATCAGAGGGGAGGGGAGAGGGCAGTGCTTCAACATCCGTTTTATGGCAGCTTCTGTTTTACACATTGGTAAAAGGGAAATCAGCCCTTCACCCTGTTGGACTGCTTTCTTGTTCCCTTTCGTCTTTACTTTAAACGCCAGATTACACACACACTCAGTTGTATCAATGCAGGATCAGGACTTTATTGGAACTCCATACTTCACAAAACCAGTGTGAGCTCTGAGACGTCACACTCCACGATTCCAGTGTGAGCTCTGTGAGACGTCACACTCCACGATTCCAGTGTGAGCTCTGGCACGTCACACTCCACGATTCCAGTGTGAGCTCTGGCACGTCACACTCCACGATTCCAGTGTGAGCTCTGAGACGTCACACTCCACGATTCCAGTCTGAGCTCTGTAGGACGTCACACTCCACGATTCCAGTGTGAGCTCTGGCACGTCAAACTCCGTGATTCCAGTGTGAACTCTGAGACGTCACACTCCGTGATTCCAGTGTGAACTCTGAGACGTCACACTCCGTGATTCCAGTGTGAACTCTGAGACGTCACACTCCACGATTCCAGTCTGAGCTCTGTGAGACGTCACACTCCACGATTCCAGTCTGAGCTCTGTGAGACGTCACACTCCACTATTCCAGTGTGAACTCTGAGACGTCACACTCCACAATTCCAGTCTGAGCTCTCTGAGACGTCACACTCCACGATTCCAGTGTGAGCTCTGTAGGACGTCACACTCCACGATTCCAGTGTGAGCTCTGTAGGACGTCACACTCCACGATTCCAGTGTGAACTCTGAGACGTCACACTCCACAATTCCAGTGTGAGCTCTGTGAGACGTCACACTCCACTATTCCAGTGTGAGCTCTGGCACGTCACACTCCACGATTCCAGTGTGAGCTCTGAGACGTCACACTCCACGATTCCAGTGTGAGCTCTGTAGGACGTCACACTCCACGATTCCAGTGTGAGCTTTGTAGGACGTCACACTCCACGATTCCAGTGTGAACTCTGAGACGTCACACTCCACGATTCCAGTGTGAACTCTGAGACGTCACACACCACGATTCCAGTGTGAGCTCTGTAGGACGTCACACTCCACGATTCCAGTGTGAGCTCTGGCACGTCACACTCCGTGATTCCAGTGTGAACTCTGAGACGTCACACTCCGTGATTCCAGTGTGAACTCTGAGACGTCACACTCCACGATTCCAGTCTGAGCTCTGTGAGACGTCACACTCCACGATTCCAGTGTGAACTCTGAGACGTCACACTCCACGATTCCAGTCTGAGCTCTGTGAGACGTCACACTCCATGATTCCAGTGTGAACTCTGAGACGTCACACTCCACGATTCCAGTCTGAGCTCTGAGACGTCACACTCCACGATTCCAGTCTGAGCTCTGAGACGTCACACTCCACGATTCCAGTGTGAGCTCTGGCACGTCACACTCCACGATTCCAGTGTGAACTCTGAGACGTCACACTCCACGATTCCAGTGTGAGCTTTGTAGGACGTCACACTCCACGATTCCAGTGTGAACTCTGAGACGTCACACTCCACGATTCCAGTGTGAGCTCTGTAGGACGTCACACTCCACGATTCCAGTGTGAGCTCTGGCACGTCACACTCCGTGATTCCAGTGTGAACTCTGAGACGTCACACTCCGTGATTCCAGTGTGAACTCTGAGACGTCACACTCCGTGATTCCAGTGTGAACTCTGAGACGTCACACTCCACGATTCCAGTGTGAACTCTGAGACGTCACACTCCGTGATTCCAGTGTGAACTCTGAGACGTCACACTCCACGATTCCAGTGTGAACTCTGAGACGTCACACTCCACGATTCCAGTGTGAACTCTGAGACGTCACACTCCGTGATTCCAGTGTGAACTCTGTGAGACGTCACACTCCACGATTCCAGTGCTAAACAGTGGTTCACTCACATCTTTTGTACCAAATTTCACCTTTGATTACTACATTCCATGCATACTACTAATAAATCATAGTACATCAAAGATACATACAAATGCCAACAGAATAACATAAACCCAACAAACATGCACTTAACTGTTCTAATTATTTTATTGTCACGACCAGAAGTGACCTAACTGCCGTCATAAACTCTTCCCATTTCCCGAAACACAAGTGACCAAGCTGACATATTCCAAACCATTACAGATATGGCTGAATGACTCTTACACATTTGACTATTTTACTTTCCTGTGAAGATATCCTTGCATTTAGGCTAGCTTACACAATTTACCACACATGCTGTGCTGATCCGACAGACTGCCCAGAAAGAACATTTGAGGTACTTGGGTAATGCAGACTTTTGCTCCCACACACCCCACCTGAAGCTTTTTTACTAGACAGTAGCTCAGTGCAGCTTCGTGACAATCATGTGGTGCAGTTTTAAAAAAATATATATGTTTCCTCATGTCGCCTCTGGTTCTTTTGCCAATCACCTTAAATCTGTGTCCTCTGGTTACTGACCTGCTGCCACTGGAAAGAGTTGTTTCTTATTTACTCTTATCAAAACAGTTCATGATTTTGAACACCTCTATCAAATCTCCTCTTAACCTTCTCTGCTCTAAGCATCTCCACTCTCTCCACAGTATAAACCTCCAAAATATAAACTTTTATTTTGTACCCCTCAAGATCTGGGCTGTTAGTGCTGGGAGTGGAACACCTTCTCGTTTCTGCCGCCTAGTGTAAGCAACAAACACTCCCAGGTCAGGTCGAGCACAGTTAGATGGAGAGTGAAGCCCCCCTTTTCTTTCCTCAGCATCAACAATATGCCAATCCTCAGAAGAGTGCCCTCTACTGAGCCAGTACGAGCTCCTCATTTCCCACACCAGCAGTTTTTGCAGGTTTATCTGAGTGGGGTTGCCAGTTAGTACCCGTTCCGTGCTGTGGGCGCCTGCCCCTCGGAACTGAACCAGCAGAAAGAGGAGACGATCATCCCGTTGTCAGGGCTGGATTCGAACTCCGATCACAGCAGTGAAGAGGCAGCCATTTCGGCACCAATTTCCCCAAAACGGTCTCAACCCTTTCCTTACGGAATGGATTTCCCCGTTGAACTTACGAAAGGGAATTGGACAAATTCTTGAAAAGGAAAAATTTGCAGGGCTATGGGGAAAGAGATGGGGAGGGGGGGGGGGGGGGGGAGTGGAACTAATTGGATAGCTCTTTCAAAGAGCTTACACAGGCAGGATGGGCTGAATGGCCTCCTCCTGTGCTGTATCATTCTATGACTGCTGGAGCTGTTGATTGCTGCCGTGTGTGTGTGTGTGTGTGTGGGGGGGGTTTGACACTCAGTAACCGACACCGTTTGTCGCTGACGTTTGGCCGTATTTTACCCTTTCCATGTTGCAGCAGGACATAAGCTTACACGAGAGCGAGCTAGCGGAAATGGGCCAGGTGAAGAGATCGAAGCGAGGGCAAAGGAAGAAGCGGAAGACGGAAGAGGAGGAGGAGGAGGAAGAGGAGGAGGACGATGAAGAGGAAGACGACGACGACGAATCAGCAGCAGCTCCCGAAGAGGCCACGATGTACTCTTACACGGATAAAGAGACTGGATTCACGGGAACGGTGGAGGACGAGACAGATTCAGCAGTGCAGAACATGAGTCAGGTCAGTGGCAGAAACCGGGTTGGGATCAGTCTGTAATATCGGCGTACGCTCCCCTGATGGTAAAGGTAAAAGAAATAGACAAGACTTGCATTTATATAGCGCCTTTCATGACCTCAAGACGTCCTAAAGCAATTTACAGCCAATTAAGTACTTTTGTAGTCACTGTTGTAATGTAGGAAACGCGGCAGCCAATTTGTACACAGCAAGCTCCCGCAAACAGCAATGAGATAAATAACCAGATTATCTGATTTACTGATGTTGATTGAGGGATAAATATTGACCAGGACACCAGGGAGAATTCCCCTGCTCTTTTTCGAAATCGTGCCGTGGGATCTTTTACGTCCACCCATTGCATTTCTTACATTACAACAGCGACTACGCTTCAGAAGTACTTCATTGGCTGTACAGCACTTTGGGACGTCCCGAAGTCGTGAAAGGCGCTACATAAATGCAAGTTCTTTCTTTCTGTTGTACAATTTGTGTTTACCACTATTTTATTTTAATGTTTTTTTTGCTTCAGGTGGTCGTGACACTCGGAGATTCAAATGCTACCACGGCAACCAGCTCCGCCGGGCTGACCAACATCGCGGTGTCGCCCAACATCAGCACGGTGGCCGGCGCCCACTTCACCAACCTCCAGCCCATCACGGTGACCAACCTGACGCTGCAGGACCGTCAGATGCAGCTCGACTCCATCCTGACGGTCAGCTTCGACTCCATCAGCGGCTCCGCCGTGGTGCACAGCCGGCCGATGGAGATCCAGATCGAGGCGCAGGCCGCCGCTGCCGCCGCCGCCCCCCCACAGGCCCACTCCCTCACCCAGTCCATGAACTTGACCACCTTTGTCAACTCCATCGCCCCCGTGGAGAGCCCGCTGGCCGAACAGCAGCACACCATGACCTGGAGGGCCGTGCCCCAAGCCGCGGACAGTTCTCACCACATCCTCCAGCCGCAGCCGGCACCGGCGCAGCAGCAGCAGCAGCAACAACAACAACAACAACAACAGCAGCAGGTTCAGATTCAGACACAGCAAACCCAACAGCCCCAACAACAGATGTACAGCTACTAAAGAATTCCCCCCCCCCCCCCCCCACCCACCCACAAAAAATAAAGAAACTTTTCACCCTCCTGACATTAGGAACAAATAACGCAAAATAAAACTGTGACTGACATTCAGTGGCTTTACAAAGTGGATTGAAAACAGTCCACTCCACTCTGGACTGGCGTCGATCCGCTCCAGACTTTTGTGACTCCGCAGCACCAAAATCCCTTCCGCATTCACTTTAGTCCACTCCACAGATTTCCTGGCTGAGGAGGTGTGATTGTTGAACACAGCAGAAACTGTGTCTGGAGTGTAATATTAGCAGTTTAAAATGAACAATTTTTTTTTTTAATTAAATCATTAAAAAAAAAATCAGACTTGAAGTGCACCACAATTTAAAAAGAAAATGTATCTCTGATTCTGTGACACTTCATAACATGAGTTAAAAATATGTTGGATTTGTGACTCAGTCAGTGCAGCTGCTGAATATCCAGCTCTGTGTCTTTGTGTGTGTCTTCTGTCTCTGTATATGTTTTGCTTTATCTGCCCATTTGCACTCTGTGTCTCTTTCTCATTCTGTAGCCTAGATCTTTTTAATCGGATTGATTTTAAAACTAGCGCTCATCCATTTAAAATGAAAGTGTTAACTAACGCCAGGTGGTAAGATAACACCGATCTGAAAATCTAGAGCTGTCTCTCTTCTGCTATCTGTGTTTTTCCCCCCCCACCCCCCCCCCCCCCCCCCCCCCCCCACATACATATTTTACTTTTTTTCTTCAGTTACTAAGGGATTGCTCAGTGCGCTGACCAGAGCAACAACTAACAGCTGCCAAACACTTAGATTAATAAAAGAGAGCAATGTGTGTCGGCCAACTGAAGGAAAACCTTCAGCAATAAGGTTTCTTCACTAAAGGACGACTGGCTGGTATACAAGATCGTTTTACTTACTGGGTTTGTGTGGCGAAAGTGGCAATAGAAGTAAATGCATTTTTTCTTGCCAATCTTGTCACCCTCCACCACTGCCCATAGGAACAAGAGTCGGCCATACAGTCCCTCGAGCCTGCGCCACCATTCAATAAGATCATGGCTGAACTTCTACCTCAACTCCACTTTCCCGGCCTATCCCCATATCCTTTGATTCCTTTAGTACCCAAAAATCTAGTGATCTCCATCTTGAATATACGCAACAACAAAGCATCCACAGTCCTCTGGGGTAGAGAATTCCAAAGATTCACAACCCTCTGAGTGAAGAAATTTCTCTTCATCTTACTCCTCAATGGCTGACCTCTTATCCTTCGACTTTGAACCCTCATTCTAGACTCTCAGCATCTACCCTGTCAAGCCCTCTAGGAATTTTATACGTTTCAATGAGATCACCTCTCATTCTTCTGAACTCCAGAGAGTAAAGGCAATGGTCCCTGCTGGAGTTTGGTTTCATCTTGTATCTTATCCAAATTGACATTCTTAATGTTGAGCGCAGCAGGGCTATCAGATCCAATCCCCGCCCACTCCTCATCTGGCGCACGTACACATGCACCTACTAGCATTGCATAGAAATCGGGAATAGCAGCAGATTTTTTTTTTTCTCCCTAAACCATGGCCACAAAGGCCAATTGTTACAACGCCAAGTGCTACCCTGACTGAGCTCACCCAACTCAGCACCTGCTGGGGATTGAGACTGGGACCTTCTGTTCTGCACATAAGCTCAGATACAGAGTGCCTCACCAGGAGGGAGGTGTAAAATGCATATTTCTACATCGTGAATGTGTAATGAAGCTTCGACTGATATTTTTGAGCTGCTTTTCTTGGTAATTTTTTTTAAATGTAATTGTAAACCTATGAATGCTATCACTAGAATGCCATGAGCTGGAGAAGGAATAACCTTATTGCTGACCGGTTCCCACGGGCTGGGTCTTTTCGGTGAATGGTCAGTCACTAATCATCCCCAAACCCAATTCCCTTTTCAAGTATACAGGAAAAAATGTTCCAGCGTGCAGTACAGATCTTCCAAGCTGAGGAAGACTTTGAGGGCGAAGATTCAGCCAAGCACTGAAGGTGTGAAAGCAAAAATCAAAAATGCTGGAAACACACAGCAGCTCACTCAGCATCTGTGGAGAGCACAGATGAGTTAATGTTTCGGGTACAGATCCTTCACCAGAACTGGATCTACACATGAAACATGAACTAATTTGTTCCCTCCACGGATGCTGACTGACCTGCAATGCGTTGTCAGCATTTTCTTTGTTGACACTGAAGATGCGAGGTGTACAGAAGAAAAGTCAAGGATGATAGGCTGTTTGTCCCATGAAAGCTCAGCCCTCTAGCTTCTCACAGTGTTTGAATGCCCCTAAAGTCTGCACCTTTACTACCCAGCCTGGCAGCTAACTCCAAACACTTATTGGAGAGAGAAACAGAGTTAACATTTCAGGTCGATGACCCTTCATCTGACGAAGGGTCATCAACCTGAAACGTTAACTCTGTTTCCTCTTTCCACGGATGCTGCCTGACCTGCTGAGTATTTCCAGCATTTTCTGTTTTTATTTCAGATTTCCAGCATCCGCAGTATTTTGCTTTTGTCCAAACATTTATTGTCCTTTTTGTGAAGAAGTTTTTTTTGATATCTGATCTAAAAGTAGATTTTATTTAACTGCTGGTCCTCTTATCCTACCTTATTTTAAAGTAGTATTTTTCATTTACCTTATCTAAGCTATTTAATAGTTTGTGTACTTCACTGAGGCTCCCTCTCAACTATCTTCTCTCCAGACTATGGAGATTAACCATTCCTCATAGTATATCCACTTTTCCCTTAAAATCATATCATGTTGCTCTTCTCCGCTGATTGTCCAGTGCTAAATTGTGTGGGATGAGATGTTAAACTGAGGCCCCATCTGCTCTCAGGTGGTTGTAAAAAAAAATCCCATGGCACTATTTTGAAGAAGAGCAGGGGAGTTATCCCCGGTGTCCTGGGCCAATATCTATCCCTCAATCAACATCGCTAAAAACAGATTATCTGGTCATTTTCACATTGCTGTTTGTGGGAGTTTGCTGTGCATAAATTGGCTGCCACGTTAAGTGACAACACTTCAGAAATACTTCATTGGCTGTAAAATGCTTTGGGACATTGTGAAAGGCGCTTTATAATTGCAAGTTTTTATTTCTTGTTGGTGTCATTCTTTTGCAGTTGGGGCTAAGGCAGAGTGGGAGGTGTTTTTATTCTAAAAAAAGGTAAATCTGAAATAAAAACTGGAAATGCATAGCAACTCCATCATCATTATGCCTTTCAGAAAATGTGCCAAAACACTTCATATCGGAGAGAGTGGACGCTGAGCGCTATTAAAAGAGTTACAAGGGATGACTGAATACACAGTGGAAAAGGAAGCTTTTAAAAGTGGGCCGAAAAATCAAATTAAAGAGATTTAGAGGGAGAGTTCCAGAGAGTAAGGCTGAGACGTCTGAAAGCTCCGCCACGGACTGAGGAGCATTGGGGAAATGGGTATTGGGTATCAGACTAAGAGCCTGAAGGAGATTGCGGAGGTAGGACTAGGATGTGGCCATTGTAACGATTTGGAAACTATGGCAAAGATTTTGAATTTGATAGTGAGAACAGTGGTGATGGCAAACGGGACAGGTTGTAGGGGCAGAGTTATGGATCAGTTGGAATTTCTGTAGGGTTGGATCTTGGGGGGAAAAGCTATTGGAGAAGTTTTGACACAACAATAGAAAGAAAGACTTGCATTTTTATAGCGCCTTTCATGACCTCGGGACGCCCTAAAGTGCTTTACAGCCAATGAAGTACTTTTGAAATGTAGTTGCTGTTGTAATGTAGGAAATGCAGCAGCCACTTCCTCAGTACTGCAATGAAGCATTAGCCTGGATTATGTACTCAAAGTGTAGATGAGACATTTGAAATGGGAAAATATATTTCCTTTTGATATGCTGTTGGATCTGCTGTATATTTCCAGCAGTTTTCTGTCCTTTAGTTAATTTAGCCTGCAGCTTGCTGTTCTATATCTGAACTGGGAAAAAAAACACCTGGTGGAGAGAGTGGAACAATGTTCAATTGTCAGTGTGGTCAAACTAGGCAAGCACAGAATCTCCCATTAATAAATAAAGATTAACAGATGGTAAAATAAAGAACTTGAATTTACAAAGTGCCTTTCATGTCTTCAGGATGGTCCAAGGTGTTTCACAGCCAATAAACTACTTTTGAAGGCAGGTTGTACACAGCAAAGTCCCACAAACAACAATGAAATAAATGTCCAGCTAGTCTGTTTGTTGTGTCAAAAAATACTTTACAACCCTTTAAGGCAGTTCTTGTAAGAAAGAAAGACTTGCATTTAATTTATATAGCACCTTTCACGACCACCGGACGTCCCAAAGCACTTTACAGCCAATGAAGTACTTTTTGAAGTGTAGTCACTGTTGTAAAGTAGGAAACGTGGCAGTCAATTTGCTCCCAGCAAGCTCCCACAAACAGCAATGTGCTAATGACCAGATAATCTGTTTTAGTGATGTTGATTGATGGATAAATATTGGCCAGGACACTGGGGATAACTCCCCTGCTCTTATTCGAAATAGTGCCATGGGATCTTTTACGTCCACCTGAGAGGGAAGACAGCACCTCAGACAGTGCAGCGCTCCCTCAGCACCGCACTGGCGTTTCAGCCTGGATTTTTGCGCTCAAGCTCTGGAGTGGGACTATGAACCCACAACCATTCTGGCTCAGAGGCGAGAGTGCTACCCACTGAGCCACAGCTGACAATGTGGAAAGACATCCCTTTTAAATACTGCAACTTCTCTTGCCCCTCACAAAAATGGCGCCCTCCCTGCTTCAATCGGGCTGTCGTCGTGCGTGGCAATGTCTAGTGCAGCCATTGGCTGCCCCCCCTTGCCGCCGCCTCGGTTCCCCATTGGATGAAATCCCAGTCTTTCGCGCGTGCGTGAAAGAGCCGGGCAGAGCCGACCAATGGGCGTGGCGGGGTTGGTGGACGTCATTAAGGCGGTAAATGCGAGGGTAAGCGGCGGCCGGGAGAGGGCTCGCGCGGGGAGTGGACTGGACTGGACTGCGCGCGGTGAGGGCCGGTACCCGGACATTGGGGGGTGGGGCTGCCCCCCCCTCGGGCTCGGTGAGTGGGCTGGCCGGTTGCCACAGTAACGGTCGGTGGGGTGGGAGCGCGGAGAGGAGGCGAGCGGCCCGGCCGGTGAGTCTCAGCGCCCGGCACCGGGGTCGCTCAGGGAGGGAGCCGCTTCGGGCTCAACTATAGGTTCTGGCGTCGGATTTAGATTCAAGGTCGCGTTTTAGAATAATTAACTGGGTTGAAGTTTTAGGGCTGAAGATTAGGATTGGGGTCATGATTGGGTTTTAGGATTGGGGTCATGAATGGGTTTTAGGATTAGGGTCATGATTGGGTTTTAGGATTGGGGTCATGAATGGGTTTTAGGATTAGGGTCATGATTGGGTTTTAGGATTGGGGTCATGATTGGGTTCAGGGTCATGATTGGGAATTAGGATCTTGATAAAATGCTGGAAACACTCAGCAGGTCAGGCAGCCTCTGGAGAGAGAAATATTGGGATTAACGTTTCAGGCTGAAGACTTTTTATCAGAACTAGAAGATGTTTCAGATTATAAATCAACGGAAAAGGGGAGACAGGCAAAGGGGGAAAAAAAGGAGGGTTCTGTCATTAAGTGGAGGGCAGGAGATGATAAAATGGCAGAAGTGATAATGGTGCAAGGCGAAAGGAGGTGATCATGAGAAATTAGTGAAACAAAAGACTGTCCAGAGGAGATGTGAATGGTTACAGCAGAATAGCAAAGGGGGAAGGAAGCGTGGGAAATCTGTCAAAAGTAGAGAATGCTCCCCTGGCCCAGGAATGTGGCGGAAGAAAGGCAGGTGGACCCCAGGGGAGCAGACCACCTCACCGGCTGTACCGATAGGGCATATCCATCCCAAGCACCAGCCCATACCTCCCTCATTCCTGGTAGTTCTGGTGCACCCATCCTGCATACCTGTTCCATAAGAACAAAAATCCCACAATCTGAAAGGAACATGTTGCTTTTTTAAAAAATATATATATTTTTTAATGAAAAGAAAGAAAGACTTGTATTTCTATAGTGCCTTTCACAATCTCAGGATGTCCCAAAGCACTTTACAGCCAATGAAGTACTTTTTGAAGTGTAGTCACTGTTATAATGTAGGAAATGCGGCAGCCAATTTGCGCACAGCAAGCTCCCACAAACAGCATTGTGCTGATGACCAGATAATCTGTTTTTAGTGATGTTGATTGAGGGATAAATATTGGCCAAAATAATGGATATATCACTTCACAAATGTTTTAGGGAGGAGGGAAAGAAACCCTATTTATGTAAAATAATTATCGACCTTGTTCAGTGGATGTATTCTTGCCTCTGAGTCATAGATTGTGGGTTCAAGCCCCACTTCAGTATTTGAGTAACTAATCGAGGCTTGACATTCCAATGCAGAACAACTTGTATTTATATAGTGCCTTTAACATAGTAAAACGTCCCAAGGCGCTTCACAGGAGCGTTATAAACTAAATTTGACACCGAGCCACCTGAGATATTAGGACAGACTTGGTCAAAGAGGTAGGTTTTAAGGAGTCTTAAAGGAGGAAAGAGAGGCGGAAAGGTTTAGGGAGGGAATTCCAGAGCTTTGGGCCTTGGCAGCTGAAGGCACAGCCGCCAATGGTCGAGCGATTAAAATCAGGGAGTCTTCGTGATGGCGCGGATATGTGATTGGAAGCTAATTTCAGGGTCAAATATGGCACCAAGGTTGCGAACAGTCTGGTTCAGCCTAGATGCTAGGGAGAGGGATGGAGTCGGTGGCTAGGGAACAGAGTTTGTGGCTTCATAACTTTAAGAAAGCAGGTATTAAATTTCCTCTCAGCCTCCTATGTTCCATTAGAAATAGTTCATTTTAAATCTCTTTCTCCTCATAACTATAGTTTCCCTACCCTGATAACATGCTGGTGTCCCTGTACTGTAGTTTCTCTTTGGCTTTATTGTCCTTACTGTAATGTAATGCCCAAAACTGCATACAGTACTCTCTGGCCTAACCATTGCCTTGTTCAAATTCTATCATTACTTCTCTACTCTATACTTTTTTTTATAAAATCCAAAATACTGTTGATCCTTTGACTTTATCGACTTGCACTTTCAGGGAATTACGTATTTGAACCTCGAGGTCTCTGTTCATCTACATCTTTCAATTTGAATCTATGCTCCTGTTCATCGTCATGTCACACTTCTGCACGTTAAATTGCTTCTGCCACCTGTCTGCCCATTCCGTTAACCAGGCTGTCCTCCTCACTGATGAAAGGGTCTTCGACCTGAAACGTTAACTCTTGTTTCTCTCTCCACAGATGCTGCCTGACCTGCTGAGTATTTCCAGCATTCTCTGTTTTTATTTCAGATTTCCAGCTTTCTGCAGTCTTTTGCTTTTGTCCTCCTCGCTGTTTGTTTGCCAAATCCCTATTTTGGTGTTATCATCAAATTGCAATATTGTGCTGCCTATGCTGAAATCCAAATTATCTTGTACACACTGACAGCAAAAGCGGGCTCAGAACTGACCCCTTGGTATGCTGCTTCCAACCCTTTTCTGATCTGAGCAGAGCTCATTAGATGTTAAATCTGAGGTGCTATCCTCTAGATGAGATATTAAGCTGAGGAACTGACTGAATCAGTAGCTCATGTCGACGGACCGGATCCCACGGCACTGTTTGGGAGAACTCCCTGCTCCTCTTCGGTGCCCCGGCCACCATTCCTTCCTCAACTAACAATAACCAAAAACAAAGCAGATTGACTGGTTCTTCATGTCATGGCGGTTTGTGGGACATTATTGATGCTGCTGTGCTTGCCCATTTTATTTAAAAAATATAAAATAATTAATTGTACGAAGCACTTTGAGGCATTGTATAAATGTAAGCATTTATCATTTTGAAAATTTCAATACTTGAAGTAACCCTGGAATTTAATTTAGTCCCATAATTAGCATCTTATGTACATCAGCCAGTGGCTCAGTGGGTAGCACCCTCGCCTCTGAGTCAGAAGGTTGTGGGTTCAAGTCCCACTCCAGAGACTTGAGCACAAAAGTCTAGGCTGACACTCCCAGTGCAGTGCTGAGGGAGCGCTGCATGGTCGGAGGGGCCGTCTTTTGGATGAGATGTTAAATTGAGGCTCCGTCTGCGCTCTCAGGTGGACGTAAAAGATCTCATGACACTATTTTGAAGAAGAGCAGTGGAGTTATCCCCGGTGTCTTGGCCAATAACTATCCCTCAATCAACATCACTGGTCATTATCACATTGCTGTTTGTGGGACCTTGCTGTGTGCAATTGGCTGCCGCGTTTCCAACATTACAACAGTGACTACACTCCAAAAGTACTTTAATGGACGTCCGGTGGTCATGAAAAATGCTAGCTATATATATATATATTATAAGTCTTTATAATATTTTTCATTCCCAGCAATATAGTGCCTTTAATGTAGCAAACCCTCTCAGATCTCCTCTTATTGCAAGTGTTTGAAGCTAAATCTCTCCTAATATTATTAGAAGATTGTTCCTGATTTCCCAGAAACACGCAGCTCCTTTCCCTAATTATCCAGCCTCCTTAATAGATCTGGTTTTACTTTTGATTCACCTGCCGTTATAGGAAAATATTCCAGTGACCGCCCCAAATGCACATTTAGATTTTGTGTAGGGACGATGAGGTTCTGTGTGGGTTTCTTTTTTGAGCTTTCAAAAAAATAATTTATTGAGTTGGCAAATGTTTTTAGAACATTCTGGAAAATCTCGTTAATTTTTCCATCTTCTACAGCAGGTGGCGATAAGAACATCTTCATTGGTGGTATGATCCCAGTGGGCTCCGGTTGGAAGATGGCCCCTGGAAAGAGCATCAAGTACTTGGAGCTGGTGCTGCCCTGTGAGTGGGAAGGTTGTGTCCATGTGGGGAAGACGATGGAGGAGTTCTGCGACCACATAGCTGCGCACTTGAAGGAGCACCTCAATGAGTATGACAGCTTCGGAGAATTGGGTAAAAAGCGTTTGAGATCACCCTTTGACTTTTTTTCCCTTCTCTCCCAATTTTCTCTCTTTTTTTCTTCCCCCCCACCCCCCACTTTTCCTGAAGATACTGACTCTTGTCGGCATATGGTTCCACAGGTGCTGGTGCCCTCTGTTACTTCACCCAAGTGGTCAATCTACGCGTGAGCCTTTCCAATGACTATCCGCAGACTATTTATGTTAAAAATTTAGTGTAAGCATGTATTTCCTGTACAACTTCCTCTTCCGATTTTTGGTCGTGCTTTTATGTCTACATTTAGCATTGGAACTGCCTATATAAACAGTTAGAATGAAAATCCTGTGTGTAAATCCTGTACGTAAACAGTTGCATGTAAATATTTAATTGTAGGCTTTGGCCAGTAGGTGGAGCGTGTTTCTGAAATCTCTCTTCCCAACTCTCAGAATAGTACAGCACAGAAGGAGGCCATTCGGCCCATCGAGTCTGCGCCGGCTCTTTCGAAGAGCAGCCCAGTTAGTCCCACTCCCCCGCTCTTTCCCCATATTCCTGCAATTCATTTCTCCAACTCCCTTTTGGAAGCTACTATTGAATCTGTTTCCACCATCCTATCCGGTAGTGCATTCCAAATCCTAACCACTCGTTGCATAAAAAAGGTTTACTTCGTGTCATCTTGTAATTGTAAAGAAAGAACATGCATTCATCAACTTGTTGTGGGCAACAAGCGGGGCAGTTTGCCGGTGATTATAACATTTGAGAGAAGACAACTACCTCAGTGCACCAGGATTTGGCCTGATCACGACAACCATAAAATATAAATTTATCAATATCCTTTTGACAGTGTCTCTGATGAGAGGAAAGTGTTTCAGGAAGTACCTGCATCAAGGACATCTGCTGACAAGCAAATGCAATGCAGATTCTCCACGGAATAAAATATTTTCCATTTCCCCACGGTGAAGCATGCAGGATTCTTTCAATGCTCTAATCCCATGGAAGGGTTCTCACAATTCAGTCTTTTAATTTATTGCCTGTGTGCGACAAGAATTTTTGCCCCCTCCGTTCCCCATACAGCAAGGTTCCGGTCTTGATGGTGTCACTGAGAGATGGTGGAGGGAGTGAATGTTTAAGGTGGTGGATGGGGTGCCAATCAAGTGGGTTGTTTTGTCCTGGATGGTGTTCAGCTTCTTGATTGTTGTTGGGGCTTCACTCATCCAGGCAAGTGGAGAGTATTCCATCACACTCCTGACTTGTGCCTTGTAGACAGTGGAAAGGCTTTGGGGAGTCGGGAGGTGAGACACTCGCCACAGAATACCCAGCCTCTGACCTGCTCTTGTAGCCACAGTATTTCTGTGGCTGGTCCAGTTAAGTTTCTGGTTAATGGTGACCCCCCCCCCCAGGATGTTGATGGCAGGGGATTTGGCGATGGTAATCCCGTTGAATGTCATGGGGAGTAGGCTAGACTCTCGCTTGTTGGAGATGGTCATTGCCTGGCACTTTTATGTGGCGCAAATGTAACTTGCCACTCATCAGCCCAAGCCTGAATGTTGCCCAGGTCTTGCTGTTTGCGGGCATGGACTGCTTCATTATCTGAGGAGTTGTGAATGGAAATGAACGCTGTGCAATCATCAGCGAACATTCTCACTTCTCCTGGGGTCAGGAGAACACCAAGGATTAGGACACCAAAAACAATCAATCCATGATTCCCAGACTTGATTGCTAAGAGATGAGATTACATTGGATAACAAGCTCCTTTATTCTTAAATTCTCCTTTCAGACGAGTACCAGTGTCTGTGGCGGGGCTGTGGTTTCCTGGCTGTGGAAGGCCCCAATGAGCTGGTGGTGCACGTGAACTTCCACAGCTATCATGCCAAGCTAAAATACTTTGGCTCGGAGCTGCAGCGCCTACGTCCCGATCTGCCCGTGTGCTCCCTGGACAGCCAGAACCAAAACCTGATCCCGGAGATTGCCGAGACCTTCACCTGCCAGTGGGAGCATTGCGACGTGAGTATCGACTTAGATTTTCAACGCTTATTTTTTTTTGTTGGAAAGAAAAATAGCGACCCAGAAGTTGCTGGGGAAATAATGGCGAGTTAAAGGCGCAAGCCGTTATTAGTGTGTTTATAAAAAAAAAAAAATATTAACAGCAATTTGTGGTGAGGATAAGATACCCCGTGAGTTGCGAATCACCACAAGTTGCTGGACGATTTCCACCGTTAGCCTCGCGAAAACAGCAGCTCACCCTCAACCTCTCCGTGAGTTTTAAGAAATTGCTGGATTTGCACTGTTAAAACAAATTAAACTCGCCGCAGAGAGTTGGGGCTGGTGTATTTTAATAATGAGATTTATGTTCCTGCAATGCCACTCAACCTTGGGGGCCCAGAAAGAGAACAATTGAAACTCTGGTCTCATTCCTACAGGTAGTAAATTGTTCCTGGAGGTTTTTAAAACATTAAATGATTTTTTTTTCCTTTTCCTTTATGTCTATTTTTCTCTTTTAATCCAATCTTTCTTTCCCTCTCTTTATTTCTATTTCTGTACCTGATTTGATTCTAATTCACCCTATTACCTGCTCCGTCGTTCCTCTGTTTCTTTCTCAATCCTTAAATCTCATTAGTTAAGGAGATAGACTGTTGGTCCCGTCTTTCACCAAGGTCCCAGATGATCTGTTGACCTCGGAGCTCGCAGTTCCAGCAATTTGTGACACAAACATTTTTCGAGCTGAAAGGTGAGGGGGCTAAAAATTCCAAACCGCAAGATGCCCCGCTCCAACAAAATCTGGGCCAATAATTTTGGAAATTGTTCTTGTTTCTCCCCTATTCTGGAGATGCTGACTCTTGGCAGGGTACAGTTCCACAGACATCAGCCCCTCTCTGGTATCTCACCCAAGCGAGACAGTGCCGTCGAGCTATTCGACTGAGTGGGGCATCATAGCCGAGCCTGATCACGTCTTCTCCTGACAATTCATGCTGACCTACTTTCCAACGGGAATTGCTCAGCAACGATCAAGACTGGAACCTTGGCTGACATTTCTTTTCCCTTCCCTCCAAACCCAGAAGAGGTCAGTTGTAACGCCGTTACTGCCACTGTAGTATGGGCGGGAGTGTTGGGCTTTTACACAACAGCCCTCGGAGCTTCAAAAACTGAGTGGAACTTCGATTACCGGTAAAAGTGACTGAAGCTGTTGGATTGTCGTAACAACCCAACTGGTTCATGAATGTCCTTTAGGGAAGGAAACATGCCATCATTACCTGGTCTGGCCAGTATGTGACTCCAGTCCCACACGAACATGGTTGACTCTTAACTGACCGCTGGAAGTGGCCTAGCAAGCCACTCAGTTGTAACAAACTTGGAACAATCAGGGCTGGGCAATAAATGCTAGCGATGCCCTCATCCCGAGAGTGAATGAATTAAAAACGTATCCACCAAGGTTCCTGATTGTTAACCAGTGATTCACTATGGACATCAGGTAGGGACAGAAATGAGCTTGGCTGTGATACTGCTCACGGTCCAATACCCTGTTGACTGTCACTGATTGGCTCATGTGTGAGGAATGCCCACATGGAGGAGGAACTCCTGGGCAGCTGGCACCTATAAAACTACCCTTCAAGAGTCAGTGCCTTTAGGAGAGGAGAGGAGAAAATTGTGGGGGAAGGGTGTTGAAGAAAATACAATAATTGGATGTCAGATTTGCCCACATAACAGTCACTGCATGAAGTAACTCATTGTGAAAGAAAGAACTAACCTACATTTATGTAGCACCTTTCGCAACCACAGGCCGCCTCAAAGCGTTTTACAGCCAATGAAGTACTTTTGAAGTGTAGTCATGTAGGAACCACGGCAGCCAATTTGCACACAGCAAGCTTCCACAAACAGCAATGTGATAATGACCAGTTTTAGTGATGTTAGTTGAGTGATAAATATTGGCCAACTCCCCTGCTCTTTTTCGAATAAAGTCATGGGATCTTTTACGTCCAGACGGCATCTCAGACAATGCAACATTCCCTCCGTACTGCACTGGAGTGTCAGCCTAGATTATGTGCTCAAGTCTCTGGACTGGGACTTGAACCCATAACCTTCTGAGTCAGAGGCAAGAGTGCTACCAACTGAGCCACGCCTAACACTAAAAGTGTGAAGAATTTTGAGCTGTTTTTGTGTGACGATGCCACTGTATAAGCAGAAGTATTTATCATGTTAATTGTCTTAAACCTACTTGGAATTTCTGTAACGTTAAAAATTGGTGAAGCCGAGCTTTCGATATATGACGGCCGTACATGCACTTGAAAGTTTAAAGACTAGACCTGAATGTGTAACATCGCTGCTTTCAAACCCCGATTTGAAATCTTTTACTTGTGTATTGATTTCCTTTTTTTGCCTCCAGAGTACATTTGACAATCCGGAATGGTTTTACCGGCACGTGGACATGCATGGACAGTGCACGGATAAAGAAATGCTTCCTAACAAAAATGAAGCCATTTCGTGCTGCTGGAAAGGTAATCTGGCGAGTCAGCTGTGTGGAGCAAGTAACAAGGCTGATATTTTAATTCTGGGGTCTGAGTGTCCTCTGAACCCCGCTTTTGCCCATTTACTTGTTTATATATTTATCTGAAACCTGTAGCTTTTATTTTTAATCTTGCTGGGCCACAACTTTCAGCCAAGTGCAGATGACGGGCCTCACCGTTCTCTACCGGTGCGCCTCTGATCCAGGGGCGAGGGAAGTCTGTACCACAGCAGCTGTGGAATGATGGCCTTGCCCCCTGTGGCTAGGCCTCTGACCCTCACCGAGCACCTTCCCACAGCACTGTGTAGTGGCGTGCAAATTGAACCCAGCATAAACCTCCTCCCTCTGCCTCCAGTTGCCATGGCCTTGTTTGTGGCCATTGTAGCACTGGAGATTAAAGGATTGTCCTTGAGTTTTAAATCGTTTATTTAAACAATAAAAAATATTAAATAGCAAGGGATCTCATGGCACTCTTTCGCAGAAGAGCAGGGGAGTTCTTCCCCGGTGTCCTGACCAATATTTATCTCTCAACCAACACCTTAAAAAAAAAAAAAGATAGTCTGGTCATTTATCGCATTGCTGTTTGTGGGATCTTGCTGTGTGTAAATTGGCTGCCACGTTTCCTACATTATAACAGTGACTACACATCAAAAGTACTTAATTGGGTGTAAAGTGCTTTGGGATGTCCTGAGGACATGAAAGGCCCGATATAGTCTTTCTTTCTCTCTCAATCCTAAATGGTCCATTTAAAATTTTTTTTAAATGCTTATCCACAACTTCAATGCAGCATTCCCTTGTTGCTCCACTGACGTGTCAGCTTATATTATCTGCTCAGATCCTAGATTGGGGCTTGACATTCTGAGGTGAGAGTGCAACCAACTGAGCCAAGCTGACACCAGGGTGAAGGTACCGTATGATGACATTTGCAGCTTGGTGAATGGGAAGTGTTTTCCCTTCCCCTCTTCCTCTGCCACTGGGCTCCCTTTTGATTCTAATGAAATGGTCATGGAATAGCCGGCACAGGCACGACCGGCCGAATGGCCCCCCTCCGGTGCTGTGAGATTATGTGAATGTTATGTACATTTTTGTTCCGTCACCTGCCCCAAGAATTAATGAACAATTTCCAAACTTTTTTTTTTCTTTTCTATTTTATTAATGCACCAGGATGTGGCGCTACATTTAAAATCAAGTTTAAACTTCGGGAGCACCTGCGGAGTCACACCCAGGAGAAGGTCGTCTCCTGCCCCAACTGCGGAGGGATGTTTTCCAACAACACCAAGTTCTACGACCATGTCCGCCGGCAGACCTCGAATGAACGTATGTGATTCCTGCATCTGAATTGTTAACGATTGTGTGTGTGTATATATATATATATATATATATATATATTTGTCGACATTACTTCTTGAAACTAATCTTAATTATTCAGGAGAAGTAGTTCATATATGCCTCGTGTTGCAAACTTTAAAAAAAAAAGTACCCTTTGGCATAATGTCTCTTGTGGGGATAGGGAGTCTTTATTTTTTATATATAGCGTCGAATACTTTAAATTGAGTTCACATTTGCAGCACTAGAGGGCAGTCTGTTCCATAGGTAACTGCGCTAAGTATAAAGTAGTTTCTCAAAGTATATTTCGATCCAAGTTTTTTGAACATCTAAGCATTCCCAGCCTCTTCTGGTTTTGCACAAAATAAATTTCCCACATGTATCCCATCAACCTCACTTATGATTTCTAAACGTTGATTATGCTGAACACCACTTCCCTGTCTCTCTTGTCACTGGGGTCTGAATTTGAATCTCAAGCCCTTCCCTTACTTTATTAATTTAATACCTGCTGTTGTCCTTTATTTAAAAATTTTTTTGCAATTATTTTCAACACTTGGTCTTCTCGTAAATATTGCGGTGATATTTAAGTGTTGCCGTACAATTCCCTGATTATCAGTGACCCTGCTGTACCTTTCCCAAGTGGCCATTCTTCATTTGCGGGCTTGGGCAGTGAGGGTTGGCCAGCTATTCAGTCATGGGGGCATCACCAGAAGGTGGCTCCTGGCTGACACTCTCTCCCCACCCCCCCCCCCGCCCCCCCACAACTTCCCCACCAATCTCAGCTTGCTCAGGCCAATGCTGCAGTTTTGCATCACTGGGCTGCACAGAACTGGGAAACTTGGGGAAACTCGTAGCTTTTTAACAACTGCGCACACCCGATCTTTGCACGGCCAGTTTTGCTGCTGGTGCTCTGAGTCTGCCTCATAGAATAGTAGAGCACAGAAGGAGGCCGTTCGGCCCATCGTGTCTGTGCCAGTTCTTTTGATGAACAATCAGTTAGTCCCACTCCCCTGCTCTTTCCCCAAATCCCTGAGATTTTTTTCTCCAAGTATTCAATTCCCTTTTGTAGGCTACCCTCTGGAATCTAAACATGATATCAAATGCCTCTTGCCTTCAAACTGCATCCTTCTGACGCTGTTGGAGTAAGGCTGTGATTGAGTGGAGGATGGTTCAATGAAGGTACCCTATGACTGGAGCTGAGTTCATCTCTCTTTGTCAACGCCCAGCCTTTAAATACCGCTTTTGCATTGAACTGACTAGCGAATGATTTGTTTTTTTTTTTTACCTCAGCATTCTATCATTGGATGTGTTTCTTTTCTTCCCTCCCCCACCTTTACTTTTGATTTGGAGGGAGGGAACAGTTACTCAGCAAAAGTACTGAAAATTAAAAGGATGGATATTAAGGGTGATCCCTGCACTGATTGACAGAAGACATTTAATTATAATTTTTAACCTCTGTTTAACTTTAGAGAAGACCTTTCCCTGTCAGCACTGTGACAAGCAGTTTGCCAACGAGAGGCTGCTACGGGACCATGTGCGAAATCACGGTAGGCCGCCGCAGAGCGTTTGTCGATGTTTGTGAAGGCCGCGGGTGTTGACGTGTGTCGTTGCGTTCTGTCCTTCACTGGTCCGAGGGGCAAGGCTTGATGTGTTTATCACGCAGTGCTGCTCTTCCCTGCCCGACTCTGGTGGCAGTGCTCTGAGGTAAACGAAGCAGTGTAGGTTGCAAGTGATCTGTGGAAAATATCTACACTGGCCCCACGTAGTGCAGTTCACTGCCAAGTACTGCAGTTTTGAAATAAAAGTCCGGGAGACAGTAAAATTGCTACGTAACCTAGGATGGCACTTCTGTGCAGTACTGAGGGAGAGCTGTATTGTCGCAGGTGTGCCGCCTTTTACATCAGGCATGAAACTGAGATCCCGTCCACCCACTCGGGTGGATGTAAAAGATCCCATGGCACTATTTACAGAAGAGCAGGGCGATGCTCCCAGTCTCCTGGCCAACATTCTCCATCAACCAACAAAACTAACATGATGCGGAGATGCCGGTGTTGGACTGGGGTGGACAAAAGTGAGAAGTCGCACAACACCAGGTTATAGTCCAACAGTTTTATTTGAAATCACAAGCTTTCAGAGCTGCTGCTCCTTCGTCAGGTGACTTCACCTGACGAAGGGGCAGCAGCTCCGAAAGCTTGTGATTTCAAATAAAACTGTTGGACTATAACCTGGTGTTGTGCGACTTCTCACAAAACTAACAGATTAAGTGGTTATTCATTCATTTGCTGTTTGTGGGACCTTCTTGGTGAAAAGTGGCTGCTGAGTTTACTTTCAAGACGGCAGGCCCTTATTCTTCATTGGTTTTATGAAGTTGTTTGGACTCTTCTGAAAATGTGAGTAGGACTATCTAAAAGCAAGTTCTTTCCTTTTGTGAGCAACTCTGAGCAATAACCAGCCATTTCTATGTGTTACCAACTCGGTGTCTTTTCCCCCGCACTGCAGGTGGCAGCAGAGCAAGGGCAGTAACACACAGAATGCCTCTGCCACCTGCCGTTTACTTCTGTGGGGCTGGGCTAAAAGCTCAGGCCAGCGAATGCCATTTTATTTTTACGTCGCCGACCTGCTCGAGCATTCTCCGGCCAGCGGAGGTGATCTGCCGCCAGCGAATGCAAGTTGGGATTGAGATGTTTCAGCACCAGCACCTGAATAGGAACGTGGTTGTTTGGGTGTCCCTCCAGTGCTCTGGAACCCACCCTGCCATTTAGACAGCGTGGAATCCAGAGCCACCGAAGTGAAAGAAAGACTTGCAATTACATCGCGCCTTTCATGACCTTGGGACGTCCCAAAGTGCTTTACAGCCAAGTTGTAATGTAGGAAATGCGGCAGCGATTTTTCTCGCACAGCAAGATCCCACAAACAGCAATGTTATAATGACCACGTCATGTTTTTAGTGATGTTGGTTGTGAGGGATAAATATTGGCCAGGACACTGGGGAGAACTCCTATGCTCTGCTTCGAAATAGTGCCATGGGATCTTGACATCCACCTGAGAGGGCAGAAGGGGCCTTGGTTTAATGTCTCATCTGAAAGACAGCACCTCCGTCCGTGTAGCACTCCCTCAGTACTGCGCTGGACTGTCGGCAAGACAGTTGTGGGTTTTGATACCAGTAGATCTTATGAGTGCTGATCTCCCCGCTTTTGCATAAAATGTGCTATCACAGGCCCAGTATGGAAAGTGGCCAATATTTTGCCATGTCTCCAATGGTAAGTCTGTTCTGGATGTCGTCAGAGATGCAGAATTGGCGACCCTTACAGTCTCCAATGCCTATTAGCACTGAGAGGGGGAAGAGGCAACCTGTGTTGACCATGTGATGCACAGTCAATGTTTAGAGTTTTGAACTATTTATCAGTATTTGGAACTATAATTTAGGTAGGAGTTGATCATTTTGTAAAATAACTTTTTTTTCCTAACATGAACTGAAGGTTGATAACCTCTTGACTTGTGGCAGTGTGAAGAAATGTGGCCATCTAAGGATCAGGGCACCGGTGCTCCAAGGCATTGTGGGTTTCCTTCTGCCACCTTTTAACCCCTGCTGCTCCACCCATCTCTCCAGAACCCCAGCTCCTTTCGTCTTGTAGTCACCAGTGGATTAGAAGCTAGACATTCCACAAAATGTGATGGAAGGGGAGAGAGAAGCTAAAAAGGGAAAATAGTTAAAGGAGACGGGCAGAATAAAAGTTCTTTTTGTTTTGAAAAATTCTGAAAGATCCTGAGGGGTCTGGACAGGGTGGATGTGGAGAGGATGTTTCCTCTTGTGGGAGAATCTAGAACTAGGGGTCGCTGTTTAAAAATAAGGGGTCACCCATTTAAGACAGAGGCGAGGAGAAATTTTTTCTCTCAGAGGGGCGTGAGTCTTTGGAACTCTCTTCCTCAGAGGGCGGTGGAAGCAGAGTCTTTGAATATTTTTAAGGCAGAGGTAGATAGATTCTTGATAAGCAAGGGGGTGAAAGGTTATCGGGGGTAGGCGGGAATGTGGAGTAATCGGATCAGCCATGATCTTATTGAAAGGCGGAGCAGGCTCGAGTGGCCTACTCCTGCTCCTAATTCGTATGTTCGTATGTACCCGGTAATGAAACTAGGTTTTCTAACAGTTTAATGTCTGCTTTGCAGTGAACCAGTTTAAGTGCCCACTCTGCGACATGACCTGCACTACTTTCTCCTCATTAAGGACCCACATCAAGTTCCGCCACTGTGATGAGAGGCCGTATGGGTGTGACTTCTGTGAGAACAGGTAGTGTTGTGGTTGTTGCCCAAATTGCATAAGCATTGGACAGTTGTCTTGGCAGACTGATCCAGAACTATAGGTACTATAACAAAATAAAGTGCTGACTTTATTTTGTTATACTCCTATCTGGATGCTATCCTAAGCCACATTATTCTCATTGTGTGAGGCGGGCATTTGTTCACTGATCCATTGGGTCACTGGCTGAACTACATAGTTTCATTTTTTTTTGCCCCTCCAATTATCTTCCCTCCGCTCCTGAAAGCACTGACTCATGTTGGGGTATGTCTCCATGGGTGCATGGAGTTCCGTCGCAGCCACTCTCTGTGTGTGAACTTTGGCAGGTCATTTGACTGTAGATGGGAGCGAGGGAGGTGAGCTATACTGCTGAACTGATCCTATACTGACACCCACCATCCGTATGAATGCACTTTTAATTAAAGATGAAATGACTAAATATTTAGATGAAGTGATGAATAATTAGAAGTAGCCAACCCTGACTCGGGAAGAAGAACGATGGTGCTTGACAAACCTGACAGACTTCTTTGAGGAGATGACTGACTTGGCGGATGTGGGAAATGCAGTGGATGTGTTGTACATGGACTTTCAGAAAGTCTTTGACAAGGTATCACACGGGAGACTATTGAAAAAGATTAAGGGTATGGAATTAAGGGAAGGGTAGCAAGCAAGATTTGGATTTTTAAAAAACACTTAAAGGGAGGAAACCGAGTGGAGTTGAGGGCAGTTTCTCAGAATGGTTGGAAGTGGTTAACGATGTCCCACAGGATTCTGTTCTGGGACTGCTTCTGCTCGCTGTGTACATCAATGATTTGGATATAGGGCTAGAGGGAGTGGTGTCCAAATTTACAGATGATGCTCAAATAGGAGGCATAGTTCCTACAGTAATTAATTCTGAGGGGATCAGAGGACACTGAAAGGGATTATCGGTAAGATTGATGGAATAGGCAAAACAAGTAATGGAATTCGGTGTTAGTAAATGTGTCATGATGCGTATGATTTTTTTTTTAAGTAATAATTATACTTTGGCAAAAGCTGGCTGATGTGGAAGAGTGAGGAAATTATGGGTTCAAATTCACAAGACATTAAAAGCAGCATCTCAAGTGGTTGAGGCTGAAAAAACCTAAAGAAATGCTGGGTTTTATGGCAAGAGGTACAGAATATAAAAGTTGAGATGTAATGGTGAATCTATATAAAAACATAGTAAGACCACAGATGGTTGAGACCATCCATTCAGCTGCCTCTGCTGCCTTTCCCACCAAGCCAAAACCACTCCCCAGGCTCCCTCCTGCTCTAGCCCTGAACTCGCGTCTCTCTATAGTCTCTCTCCGATCTCCCTACGTAACCTCTCACGGCTTACCTCATCATGAGACCCACCTCCTGCTCCCTTGACCCCAGTCCCACTAAATGGCTGACTACCAAACTTCCCTTCCTGGCCCCCACACTAGCTGACATTGTAAATGCTTCTCTGTCCTTCCCTTTCAAAATCGCCGTCATCACTCCCTCTGCAAAAAAAACTCAGCCTTGACTCCTCTGTCCTTGCAAACTACTGCCCATCACCAACCTTCATTTATTCCCCCAAGTCTTTAAATGTGTTGTTGTCTCTCAAAACTATGTCCATCATTCCTGCGACTCCCTGCTTGAATCTTTTCGATCAGGTTTCCGCTCTTGCCACCAGGCTGTGTGTGTGTTTTTTTTTTCCCTACTGTCTATGCCCAGGAACCTCGGGGCATTTGTAACGTGCCCACTACTGCCTTGGCTCAGATCAGGCAGCTCGGCGCAGATTAGCGCTTGAGCCTAGATCCTCCTGGCTTGTATGATTCAAAGGCACCCTGGGCAGTGTATTTTGCCAACACTGCTATGAGTGAAAGCTGTCCTGATCGCGTGGCTCGTTGCTGGGGCGGTGAGTACAGGCAAGGAGCAGTGCTGTACCTGCATCTGACTCACACTTTTCAGAACCAGTTCTGCAGTGCTGACACAATTGAGAGAAGGGCTTTTGATCTTTAAGCTTTGTCAGTTCTGTGCATTGGCAAAGAATGGTGCAGTAGAGCAAGCTGTGGCTTGTTTGAGATGATGTTAGTATGTAACAGCAAGGCAAGGAAAGTTCAAGTGTTGCACCTAATCGGAATATCCAGTTGCCCAAAGACACACAGGCTTCTGTTTTTCTGCTCCACTTCATTTATGCTTATTGTTTTTATTGATCCCCTTGATATGAACTCGTGTAGCGACCAATTCCCTGGATTATGCAATGGTTTATCTGCGATTTAGTCATTATGATCAGGGAATAGTGGGAGCAGATCGTGGTGATTATTTGATGAGGTAATCGTTGGGTTTCTTTTGAGATGGGCAGAGGCTTCCATAAACTTTTTATTTTGTCTTAATTGTCATTTTAACATTAAAAGTTAGAAACTCCGCTGTGCGATACTATCATGCTCTTGCTTTATGTGGAAGTGACAAGCTTTGCTTTTTTTTCCTCAGATTTGGATTAAACTCACAATACAAAAGTGAAAATATTGGGCTATTTGAATATTACAGTGCTGTGCCGGGTATAATAAAGTGTCCCTGATATTCAGGCTTGCAGATTGAGAGGTGTGTAACAATGAAATCTATTTCTGAACGAAGTAGGGGTTTCGGGGGGTGTAGTGAGAAGGTGGGTTGCTGAGGTTAATGTAGCAAAGAGGGACCGGCTTGTTGGGCCCAATGACCTTTTCCTAAAATCCTTCTGTTAAAAGCTGCTTCCCTCATGTTTTTCCTTCACTTCCAGTTTTAAGAATTTGTACGACCTGCGGAAGCACATTGAAACGCACAATGATGAACCCACGTACCACTGCAGCTCGGACGGCTGTAACTTTAGCGCCCGCAGTGTGCAAACCCTTAAACAGCACTACAGAAGAATACATGAGGTGGGTGACCAACTGATCTATGAAGTAATGTGGAATTTCATGTACCTTTACCTCAGAGACCCGAGTTTGAACCCACTTCAGACTAGTGGCATGGAACTCTCTTTATTCATCTTTCTCTTTCTTTGTTTTTGTCTCCTTCTAGCTCTTTGCCACCTCTTTTTTTCCTCTGTATCTCTTGCCCACTCTCGGTGGGTTTCCACATTTGCAGGCCTGTGTGGACTTTCCTCAACATTATGCAAGATCTGTGGCCAGAATTGTAGAGTCCTTTTTTTTTTGCTACTCCTGAGCAACTGCACAGCTGTTCTGGTGTTGGCGAGTTCGGAACACATGCTGAATAACCGCTGGAATTGGTTTCTCATAAATGGGGAATTACATTGGCTCTTCCTAGTTTGGCTGCCACGTTGGGGAAGAATAGCTCCCAGGAGGACAATGACCTTTTTAAAGCGTTTTATCTAATGGCACTAGGATGGTAAAAGGAACACTGCTTTTTATTTTCAAAACATTTTCAGGTTAACAATACACTGGGTTACTGCCGCCTCTCTCCTATGCAGGGTGAAACAAAGCCTCGATACAAGTGCCACATCTGTGCCAAGTGTTTTTCCTGGGCCTACACACTAACAATGCACCTCCGCAAGACCCACCAGCTAAAGTGGCCTTCTGGGCATGCACGGTTCAGGTAGGACAATGATCTGCCCAGAGCTCTAAGGTGTTGTCTTCTTACTGCTGATGCTGTTTATTCCAGTGGACTGTATATTGCCTTTAGGTGTAAAGCTAAAATGCTTTGCTTCCTCTTGCAATCCTAATTGTGTGTGCGTGTGTGGTGCGGCGCGTGTATAGGTTAACATTTTGGGTGGGTGTTCTGATAAATGATCCTACCTCCTGGTTACCACGTGTCCAGTTTGCTTTGGTTTTGAGTGGGCTCAATACATCATAACCTAAGCCTGAGTCCACCCTGTCCCGCTTTCCCACTACTCTTAATCTTAACATTGGATTTAGCAAAAGGTAGCATCGCTGACCCCACCCAAAACGTGAATCTGTGTGGAACAGGATTTAAACCTGCAACCTTCCGACTTAGAGAGCTGCCAACTAAGTCAAGCCAACATGTGGACTTCAGTGGTGCTTCTTTAAAAAACGGTCAGGTCAAGGTTTGTAATGCTGCAGGTTGAAAGAAGTAGGAGATCCCACCTTAAATAAATGAGGTCGGCCACTTTAGTTCCTCTATCCAGAAGGCATCTACAGTCCCCTCTGTCCAAGGTATATTCAGTGGGCACTGTGGAATTAATTTTGCCAATTTAGGTGGGCAGGGGATGCGGAGAACTGAAATCCTATCATTGCATAAACAGTATAAAACAGGATGGCAGATGGGAAACCATATAATAGCTATAGCAGATGTGAAGTGAGTTTGGGTAGTTGACCAGCCTATAAACAGCTAAGATGATTCTTCATTGGGCACTGGTAAATATAAGCAGGATTTCTGTCCCCTTTTTGTTCCAACACAAAGACGACGTAGATCTTCTATCTTCAGGATTGTAAATTCATCACTGTAGAGTCCCCTTAATACCATCGGTTACTGTCCACCTAAAATTTGGTTGGTTAATACCTGGCCTTGCAGGAAACCACTTTACTAATGCTTACCAATGGTGCAATTAGACTATGGCTGATGCATGTTGTTGGAGCAGAATAGAGGGAGCATCACTTTACCCCTGTCTGTGCAGTACCTGGCCTTCATGGTAAATGCCTAAAATGGAAAGAGTTTAATTTCCTCAATTCTAAAAGTCCTACACGTTGTTGATTGGGTGGCGTACTGGTTTAAACACTGACCTTTCACCTCTGCTACCTGGGTTCAGATCCAGACGGACTCAAATTCTTCTACCTTCTAGGTCCCATGTGAAAGAGATTGGGCAGATTCAGTCCAGTTCCCTGTGGGCACAGAGGGTGCACCAGGGCAGGAACTTGGTTTTTTTTTCACCGAATTTCAGATTCCCCCCCCCCCCACCCGCCCCCCCTGGATTTTGTGTTCCAGCGAGGTGAAGAACATTGGTGCTATTCCACTTTGGTCAAACAATAGGCATTCCGAGTGAGATTTGCCAATTGAGTGCCATTTTATGCTGTGGATCCATGCCCATTAGCCAGATTGAGGTTACTCAATTCACTTCACACGAGGATTTCACTAGCCATGTGAGTTTTCCGTCAATCCGGTTTGGATTTGAACCCAGTCCTAGAGGTGAAAGGTCAGTATCTAGACCACTGCCCCACTCAACGTCCACCCCCCTCCCCCAATGTAAATTGAATATTTTATGTCTGACGGTGAAAATGGATTCCACACCCAAAAAAAACAACCTTTTTTTTTTTTGCTTTAACTGTCTAGATACAAAGAGCACGCAGATGGATATTTGCAGTTGCACATGGTCCGCTATGAAACCGTTGAGCTAACACAGCAGATCATCAAGGACCTGGAGAAGAGGCATGGGCCCCGGAGGAAGGCGACTGAAGTGTGTTTCCCAGCACCGGAGTCCCGCCGCAAGACTCTCTCCATGAAACCCACCGCCGGCAAAGCAGACAAGGAGGATGACTACCTTCTTGCTGCCGCCGCCCGGCTGAGGCGCGCCACCGGGCAGCAGGAAACCGCCATCCCGTCAGCCAGGCCCTCGCCGGAGGCCCTTCAGCCGGTGCGGTGCGACTCCCCAGAAGCCCTGGAAGGGGGCGAGCAGGAACTAGGGGTTTCTGGAAGCGACTCTCCCAGTCTACTGTGTCCTCAGTAACGTAGCCCAGGTGGCGCCCGAGCCTCCTGCTGCCCCTGAACGGAATGAAGACAGCTCCTCCCTCGACCCCGTGGAAACGCTGGAGAAAGTAGCGCGAGGCCTTGGGATCCAGATAATCGGATAGTCACTGTTGCTGGTGGCGAGTCGGTAAAACCGTGGTTCCCTAGCTTCTTTAAGGAATGGTTGCCGAAATAAAGTGGAGGTGGGGGGTTAAAATTCAACGGGGTCCTGCTGACTCTACATTATCAGTATTGAGAGGCTGCTGCTTCTTGCTGCAGTGTTCAGGTGCTTTAGATAACCAACAACTGGATTCTGGATCAAATTCTGATTTTCAAATTCTTATTTTGCCTTCTCCCCCACGAAGTTGCAGTTTGTCCTGCAAAGCATCATCTTCCAGCGGTGAAGGGAGGGGAACCTGGGCCACCATTCTCCGAGCAGCCAACTCTGAGGCTGAGCAGCAGGTCCGCAGTCCTCTTCACTGCAAGCGTGCGAGGCCTGAGCAGACCAATGGAACCTGGGGAAAAAGTACAAGGTTTTGTGCGATTTTTGGGGTGTGGGAGGGGAGTGGGGGGGGGGGGGGGAGAATTCTATATAAAGTAAAGGTACGGGGGTGGGTGGGTGGGGAGGATATCGCCTTGGACCTTTTCCTGTTGTTTCCGTCCTTGTGCCGCACACCAGATAGGATGAGCATGTAGCTGGTGTTGGGAGAAACCCGGACAGGCAAAGCCTGTATTTCCACAGCTGCCGTTTAATACCTGCCGCATGCACATGTGTGTGGGTCTATTTTCCACATGCACGTGGCGGTTTATACGCAAACAAAAAAAATTCAGCAGCCTGCATTCTGTTTGCTTTTGGAATGGGCCGAAGGTGGTCTGTCCCTCTCTCTGACTGTTGCCCCTGCTTCTCTTGTCAGGAAGAGCTTGGTCTGCGCTTGAATTGTTGAGATTGAGGGGATGACCAGATAGGTTCAGATGATGAGGGCCCTTCCTTCTGAAAAGCAACCAGCAACAACCTGCATTTATACAGCACGTCCAAAAATGTGTGGGTTAGGTTGATTTGGCTATGATAAATTGACCCTTAGTGTTAGGGGGGGATTAAATATGTGGGGTTATGGGGATAGGATGGGATATGTTAGGGGGAATTAAATACATGGGGTTACGGGGGTAGGGTGGGATATGTGTACTGTGGGGATTAAAGTAGGGACAGGGTACTGGATTTGGATGATCAGCCATGATCGTATTGAATGGCGGAGCAGGCTCGACGGGCCGAATGGCCTACTCCTGCTCCTAGATTCTATGTTTCTATGTTTTAAATGTAGAAAAACATTCCCGGGTGCTTCACGGAAGTATAATGGACACCGAGCCAGCAGAGGAGATATTAGGAGCCTGTCTTGTCATTACAATATCCAGCTGCTCTTTTTAAATAAGTCCAGTGTCCTGGCTACAGCCACTCTTCCTGGCAACCTGTTGCATCTGTTGATCCCTCCCTGTAAAGAAATGCTCCCGGGTGTCTGTTCACAATTTCCCTTCCCAACCCTGAACCCTTTTCTCCCACCTTTTTGTATCTCTCAACGTGTTGATACAAGCTTACTTTATCCCGTTTAAGTATCTTCGTATGGTCCCTCTTGAGATGTCACTTTTTTGGCTGCAGAGCCAGGGCTGGTGTACGTGTGAACTTGTGTCTGCCGCTGTGTGTGGCTCAGTTTTTCTCTCTTTTTAAAAAAAAATGTAATTGAGAAGGTGCGGCACAGATGCGAATCTTGACATCGGGCCAGGCACCTCGTTAAGCCCTGTACTCCCAAGCACTGCCTGAAGATTAAGCAGGCTGCCAAATGGGCTGCGGGCTCAGCACCTGCACTGTTCTATCCCCTAGAGGAAGCTGACTGACTGTTCCACAGATGACTCAGTGGTGAGTGGGCAGTGTCGTCAGTTCTGTTGCAATGGTGTTTATTTTTCCCAGTGTGCGGAGAACCTTCCCTGTGATATGTTCTATTTTGACGTTCGGCAACCCCCTTTCCCTTCATGCCAATCACCCTTTCCTCCTTTCTCGCTAAACACAAATAATTGGTTTTTCTTAGTGTTTATTAATGGAAATTTTTATAAAGATTTTATGATGGACCTCACCTGTTCTAAAGTGAGGAGCGTGACTCAGATTTACCTTTTTAGTTACACTTCAACAAATAAATAAAACCAAAGGGAGTGCTTGGGTTTCTAAAGCTTCATACGTTTTGAGAACTTTCCAACATTTCAGATTTGCTGTAAGCCTCTTGCTGTAACTGGTGAACAGCCCGTACTCTCGGGCAGCAATAATCTGCTTTGCGCTGTGATGCTTAGATCGATGCCCTCATTTCTATCACAGTGCTGCCTCCATCTGTGGCACAGAACACCATCCCGGCATCAGAGGTAAATAGCCAGTGGCTGCTGTCAGTGAAATTTTTAATCCTGCTTCACCTCCATCCCCCTCACCCCGACAATCAGGACGATCAGTGGCCATTAGCGTGAAGTTGCGGCCGAGGCTTTGGAGCGACTGTAAGTCCGCATGTTCGCTCTTCAGTGTGAATGGGGAGACCCGACTAGTACATTAATGCCCTTCAGTGAAGGAAACCTGCCGTCTTAATCCTGTCTGGCCTATATGTGACTCCAGTTCCACACCAATGTGGTTGATTCTTAACTGTCTGCTGAAATGACCTATCAAGTCACTCGTAGCAACTAGGGGTGGGCAATAAATGCAAGTCTTGCTAGCGATGCCCGGTTCAAGGCGGGGGCTCACCAGCACCTTCTCAAGGGCAATTAGGGATGGGCAATAAATACTGGCCATGCCAGCGACGCCCACATCTCATGAATAAAAAAAAATCCCGAGAGTGAGTAATTGCTCTGAATTTGCTGACCTGATGACGGGGAACTGGCAGCGTTCGCTGTTATTACCCCTTTGAAACTGACCGCAACGTCAGGATTTAGCGCATGCGCAGCCTAACTCGGAAATCCTGAAGTTCCGGTCTGTCGTTCACTGCTCCGACACTGGCTGCACTGTGGACCCAACCCCTCACAGCCGACAATCAGTGTAATCACTCAAATCATTGAAACTGATGAAAACTTTGTCTCTTCTGCGATAATACCGCTGATAAACACCCCATTAAAAGTTAGACTCTTTTGGATTAGGTGTAACTGGGGTTTTAACAGCGTATTGACTGCTAAACAAAGGTTATGGCCCTGAAAAACTAATTTTAGTTTTGTGGAGTGTCAAATTTATCCATTTAATAAAATAGATTTAATAAAATAAAATTTTAAGAAATGTTGAAAAAAAAATTAATGTTTTTAAAGTTTGTTCATCTTTATTTCAGGTTTGCCTTTCCCCATGTGAGAGCCCCAATCTTTGTTTTGCTCTCTAACATTTTTTTAAATTTAGAATTTTAGGAACGTACCCACTTCCTGGTTCGCTGTCTGTGAGAATTCTGCGTTTTGATTGCCTGCTTAGACAGCTTGTTGACTTCTGTTGATTTCAATTGCGTGTCGGAAAACTCCAAATTCTCGCCACAGAGATCGCGAGATCTTTGTGCGAAGCTTATTTTGGGGCCAGTGGCGAGCGCCTTTGCTTCGCCGCTGACCGCAAATTCCAGGCCGTTACCTTTTTTTAAATTTGGAAGGGAGCCGCCCCACCACATTGTGGAACTGCTACAGCTGAAGCCCCAGCAAACTCTGCTTAAATCTGGTTAAACAGAATGACCCTGGTCAATTCATAGAATCATAGAAAGTAACAGCATGGAAGGAGGCCATTTCGGCCCATCGTGTCCGTGCCGGCCAACAAAGAGCTATCCAGCCTAATCCCACTTCCCAGCTCTTGGTCTGTAGCCCTGCAGGTTAGAGCATCCCAAGTGCGCGTCCAAGTACTTTTTAAATGTGAGAAGTCGTACAACACCAGGTTATAGTCCAACAGCTTTATTTGAAATCACAAGCTTTCGGAGCACTGCTCCTTCGTCAGGTGAAGTGAAGCGATGCATATAAGCACAGCATATATAGTCAGAGAACACTTTCCATACAGACCCCAGCCTCTGCCACATTTGACCCCTTGTGACCCCACCTCATTGTCTTTGATGTAATGTTTTCCTGACTGACCTGTTTGGACACCATCCACACCTTTGATTGCCGTGATTATCTCTCTGCCGAGGTGTGATAAAGGGCAGTTAGAAAGATTAACTGTAATCATCTGGCAGTGTTCTCTGACTATATATGCTGTGCCTATATGCATCTCTTCACTTCACCTGACAAAAGAGCAGCGCTCCGAAAGCTTGTGATTTCAAATAAAGCTGTTGGACTATAACCTGGTGTTGTGCGACTTCTCACATTTGTCCACCCCAGTCCAACACCGGCATCTCCACATCATTTTTAAATGTGGTTAGTGTTCCTGCCTCTACCACCCTTTCAGGCAGTGAGTGCCAGACCCCCCACAACCCTCTGGGTGAAGAAATTTCCCCTCTAAACTTTCCCCCAATTACTTTAAATCTGTGCCCTCTGCGGCGTTGGTACGACTGCAGTTTTACCCATTTTTAAGCCCCGCCCCTCCTTGTTGCCAGGACAACTGTAGGGGATAAGGCGTGAGACTTGCGGCATCGGGACTGGGCTTATAAATCGTGGCTGTGGCCCTAATCTTCCAATCAGTGTTGCATTACAGATCCCTCCAGTAACTTTGGTGCACATTCAGCAAGTCAAAACAACAACAAATTGAAACAGGTGGGTGTTTTCCTCCCACGCATAGTGCCAGCAGCAACACTCTTGTCCTAACAATGCAGCAGGCTGTGCAGAACCCTTTATAAACTGCTTCTTCCTGCCAGCAACATGGCCTTAAAATATATGGGCAGGTCTCGTTTCCAAGGGAATGTCACCAAGTTCCAGGAACCCGACAGGTGGCTGGGACAGGAAGTGGGATCTTGGCTTGAATGGAAAGTCGTTGAAGCTTTGCTAACCAACACTGCCACATCGTAAGCCAGGAGCAAAAATGGCCGGATGGGGTCGGGGAGGAGGGGGTTTGGGAGGAACAGTGTTCTATTTTTAACATTCAGATACTTGACGTTTTGGGTTACATTTTTGAAATTTCCGGATAGCTTACTGGAAAGAAAAAAAAACCAGGCTGTCCGGTTTATAAACTAGACAAGGTGGCTGAGCCATTTCTGACACTTTACTTACCGTGGGTCCAGTTTACAGCCTAAGTTATGCACTGGTGCCTTCTGTACTGGATTGTATTAACTGCTATCTGTAAAAGGTCAAAAGCAATGAGCACGTGAAACTTTCCATCAAATGGAAGATTTTCTAAACTGAAATGACATTGAGCGTTTATATTTTAACTCGACATCCCGTCAGTCGAATAAGTTGTAAAACTGTGTTGTCACTAGGATTCCAGTAAACCAATTTGTGGTGGTAGTTTAAAATCTCTGCTGTGTCCTCTTGAACTGTGGACAGCACCCAGTATTGTAATGATTAAACAAAAAAGCAAAATACTGCGGTTGCTCGAAATCTGAAATAAAACCAGAAAATGCTGAAAATACTCACGGCATTGTTCCCCTTTTTAAATTGTGTGGCCACGCAGCGTTCTGCATTCCCGCGCAGCTGGCTCACCGGCTTTTAAATAGGAAAAACCGCAGGCCAGAAATTCGGCTCCCTGGCTTCCCGCGGGTGCAAGGATCGCACGCGCACCTACCTACCGCGCCTGCCGTTGACCCCTGGGCCCGCAAGGGATTCCGGTCCTGGGCCGCCTCCAACTGCCGGCGCGCAGTGCTTGCGTATCCCAGGGGCGTAGTTAGTGCAATGCGTCCCCTGGGATCACGTGGGCCATGGAGAGCCAATGGCAGCAGACCATCTTTCATTCATAGATTTGACAGGAAGACCTGTCAAATCTATGAATACAGATCGGCCCCAAAACATCCCTAAAACTACAAATATTTTTTTTTTAAAACATCACATTTTTAAAATAGCTATAAATTACACTAATTAACTATTTTAAACAAAAATTTAAATTTTTGAAAAAATTAATTAGACTTTTTAGTTTTAGCCCCGTTAAAAAGTGTAATTTTTTTCAAAAATTTAAATTTTTGAAAATTAATTACACTTTTTAACGGGGCTAAAACTAAACTTGCCTTTCTTTAAAGTAATTAAAAAAGATAAATCTGTGGGGGGAAAAAATGTTTAAATTTTAATAAAATCAACACTTAACTTGTTAAAAGAAGGCCTTGCGCCTCCTTTTTCAATGTGCATCTTCTCCGTGCTTACCCTCACGGAGGAACCTGTATAAAAAAAAAAAACCCGAAGTGTGAGGCGAACGCGCTGGCCCTCCGGCGTACGCATTCAACCTCTGAACCCCTTCCTTCAGGGGATCGGAAGTGCCGGTTTCCCGCGCATGCGCAGTGCATGCAAGAAACCGGCACTTTCGTTCCGTCCACGGGTGAGTACATAGTGCGTACTCACCCGTGGCGAGCCTAATTTCTGCCCCCGCATTTGCGTGGTATTTTGAATGGGCTGCGCAGCACCGAATAAAAATTAAAGGGAACATTGCTCAGCAGGTCAGGCAGCACCTTTTTACACTTCTGATGAAAGGTTGTCGACCTGAAAGGTTAACTCTGTTTCTCTCTCCACAGATGCTGCCTGGTCTGCTGAGTATCTCCAGCATTTTCTGTTTTTTTGTAATGATAGAGTAGGACATTGTAAACTTGAGCTGTGTATATTGGCAGCATGATGTTGCTGGTATCTCAAAGGCTGCCACTGGTAACTAGTAGTCCTAGGAGCAACTTGCGGTGTTCCAAGCCCGTTGGCAGAGCATTATAGTATACTGGTTTCAGTGTGATTTTGCTGCCATGTATTACAATTAGTGTGCTCAGTCAGCTGGGTGACAGCACTGTTGTAAACATGATTCACCTTGAGGTGGGAGGGTATTTTTACAAGACCACACTCTCAACCGGCAGCCTCACCCACCAGGAGCCCAGTCCCACGCACCCAGCGAGTGCAGACTTGTAAAGCTAACATTTGTGTGTACAATAGATGTTTAATACTGTGTTATTTGTAATAGTTTTTAATTGCAGTTGCCACTAGGGGGTTACAGTGTAAACCACTTATAACAAAGCCTGTGTAGCTAGAGACACTACTGCTGTATACAAGAGTTTTGATAAATCAAGGTTTACTTTATTATTATTATTTGACAGCACTTTGCTGCTGTATCTAACACGGTTGCTCAGTACTTCTGCCCCCGCCTTTGTCCCTCCCAGTGCTGTGGAGGAATTTACCAGCTGTGTGTACATTAAGTAATAAATCACAACCTTACTAGCGACGCCCATATCCCAGGAATGATTTTTTTTTAATTCCCCCTCTACTCACTGGCTCTTTAAAAAGAACAGTCCTGGCATTTTAAGAGCAGTCGGAGTTTATTATATCAGGAATAAAAGTACCATTGGATTTTTAATGGCCAATATTGTGCCTCATCCAATCATTTTTTTATTCATTCATGGGATGTGGGCATCACTGACAAGGCCAGCATTTATTGCCCATCCCTAATTGCCCTTGAGAAGGTGGTGGTGAGCCGCCTCCTTGAACCGCTGCAGTCCGTGTGGTGAAGGTACTCCCACAGTGCTGTTGGGTAGGGAGTTCCAGGATTTTGACCCAGTCACGATGAAGGAACGGTGATATATTTCCAAGTCAGGGTGGTGTGTAACTTGGCGGTGGTAGTGATCCCATGCGCCTGCTGCCCTTGTCCTTCTAGGTGGTAGAGGTCGCGGGTTTGGGAGGTGCTGCCGACGAAGCCTTGGCAAGTTGCTGCAGTGCATCTTGTAGATGGTACACACTGCAGCCACGGTGTGCCAGTGGTGGAGAGAGTGAATTTTTAAGGTGGTGAATGGGGTGCCAATGAAACGGACTGCTTTCTCCTGGATGGTGTCGAGCTTCTGGAGTCTTATTTTGAGGAGCTATACCCAGTAAAGCAGAAGACTTTTTTTAATGGAAATATTCGTCCAGTAAAAGTTATTTTTCTGTTGAAAGCAAGGGATGAGATCACTTTGGAACGTACTGTTCTCTTTCCTCTTTGCCTCCTGCCTGAATGCATTGAGTTTTAATGGGTGCTTGAATGTTTGCTTGGGCGATAGCCGGCAGTTGCAGAGATAGCTTTCTGCATGCATTAGAAGGACCTCCCACCATGCACGCGAGAGTTGCAATATATTTTAGTAATTGTGAATGAATCTCACTCGGGGACATGTGTCTGTATCCTTATGACAGATCTGGTTTCTGCTGCCAAATAATTAACAATTGCTCGCTGCAGTTCAGCTTTGATGCACTGCCTGGACTGTGCAGCCCTAACTAACCCATCTGTCATCTTGCATGTGTCCGCCACTGGCTTTTTGGAGCATAGTTCTAAAGCAGTTGCTGCCATGTCTAATCCATTACTTTAGTATAGAGTTAGGCTGCAGTTGCACTGCACTAGCCTATTCCTGATAGCTGTACAGTGCGAGGTACATCCGCAACACCTGATTTACATTGCGGACTGCAAATCTCCAGGAGAGAGTTCAACTCATGTATGGCGGTACATTTACATACAACTCCACTCCCCTGAGGCTATTTTTCATAAGATTAGAGCGTGTTTCTAAAGTGCTCACGATATTCAGCGTGCTACTTGATTTTTTTTTTTAAAGGACTTGAATTTCTACCGTGCCTTACCATGTTTCCTGTAGAGATGCCCTATGAAGTACTTCGCAAACCAGGAATTAACTTACGAAGTGGAGTTGCCAGTTGTTATGTTGCTATTTTGCTTCAGCGCTGTTTAAACCCAGCTTCACACCTACCACGAGTTCTATTCCACACAAACGTCCATCCTCTTGAGCAGTGTGTGAAGTTTGGCTTCATTGCATTGTGGGGGTCAGTACCAGATCTGACTGGAGTCAATGCTGCCAGTTGGATGTCAATCCACACGCAAAACTGCTTCGCACAGACTCAAAATTAAAATGGATTCTGATTTCCAATGACTGACTAGGAGATGACCCTGAAATAGCTTGACTTCTAATCATAATTTTATCCATTTTTTTCCTATTATAAATGTTTACAAAGCGTTCCACATTAACACACTCCATCCTCGGCTCCCATGCCAAAGATTATTTCTGACGTTGCCACCCTAACTTTCCCAGTGCCTACAGATACCGCGTTTAGATTAACACGGAAAGGAAGACTGACAATAATGGCGCAGCCCTGTCATGTGTCCACAAGAACAGCGTATAGTCTTTAAATAAAAACTGGTTTTATATATTTTTTAATTGCTTCTAAAGGTCAGAAATGTGTTAGTATCTTTGTTTCCCGTGAGGGTTTTTGATCTGGTGCTTTTTAGTGACAGATGTACACTTGTGTTTTTGTAAATCATAATTTGTGCATATTGCACACGTGTAAATAGTTGGAATTGTAAACGTTTTTTGAGGTGGGATGTGTTTAAGACGGAGTTCACCTTTCTCTCGGCCTCATTGTCCACTGAATGTGCCTCTGATGCCTCAAGTATTTTTAAATAATCTGGAGAGCGTCCAAAATGCACAAGACAAAATTGGGAGTGGCAAATGAAACAACAACTGGTGCTAACAATGTGTTCAGTTTGCTTTCGGAAGTCTGCCATGTTTATTCTGTGACAAATTGAGAATACATTTCAGGCACCTTTTTTATTGGGGGGGGGGGGGTTGCTGTTACTAAAGAAACTTCCTATTTGTTATCTCACATCTCTTGCCCGGGTGGGCTTTCGGTAACTGCATTTGAATAGGAATTGCTAGGCTGGAAAAGACTGAGGTCCATCTAGTTCGCCTTCTACCACCCTGGTAGTCACATGCTATGTGACTAATTAATTAGAACAATCAACGTTCCCTCTAAGCTGCGTGCGTGCGTGGCCCCGCAGTAAATCTGCAAGGTACCCGCGCAGGCCGCTCACGAGACTTTCCATTGGAAATACCGCACATGCGTAGAAATTTAAAGGGACTGCGCATTGAAATAAACAGGCCGCGCACAACGAAGACAATTTAGAGGGAACATTGATGACAATTATACTGCATTGACATAGTCTGTGTACTATAGCAGGCTTTATAGTATAGTGCTGTGTCCAGATTGGCTCCCTTTTAAAACATAAAGACAATGCATCGTGGAAAAGCCAAACTGATTGATGGGAAGTTTGTAGAGTGTTGATCTGTCTGAATAGCTGAGACAAGAAAGGGAAGATTTTCTGTTTTCTCTTTGTAGTCTGTTCTTTATACACATCCCTTTTATAATTGTTACAAATACAGACCAGAGCATATCTTACTCCTGCCCCCTTTGCCTTCCCCATCCCCACACTCTGCTGTATTGCTTTTTAAATTAATGCAAATTCCACTGAATGTTATCTGAAATGTTACATTATCTTGGACCATAATAAAATCAGTACAGGTTATGAACTGACAGTTTTTAATAAGTATACACTGATTTCTTTTTAGAGAAGTTGCCTTTTATAAACTTCATTCTTCTCTCTTTTTTATACTTCAAATAAAATTGTTTTGATTGTGCTTTTTTTCTTCTAAGTAGTTACTATCTGATATATTAAAGGTCTTTCATATAGTGCTCACTTTCTGTGTCTTGCTCACTTCCTGTGTCTCACTTTCCACAATCACACTTATTTTCATCTGGCCTATGCCACACCTTTCCGTCACGATTACGCTTAATTTTTCTTACTTTTTTTGATTTAAGTCCTCCGAGCCTCATTTGTCACTGTAGGTAGTGCTGTTGCGTACCTACCTCTGAGGCAGCCCAGCTCCGTCTGCACAACACGTGGTCTCCATGGCGCCACCTGCCAAAATGGCTTCTGTGGATACTTCCCCACCCAGACCCAACATGACTGCGGCCAGACAAAGGCCACATTCCCTGGAACCAGCTTAAAGTTCAAATTCTGCTTGCGATATTAAAAGCACCTAAGGAGTATTAAACTAGTTGCCATTATGGGCCAGAAATGTGGCTTTTCTCATTCCTGCGGGAGGGAAATGCCTAAAAAGGTTTCCCCAGCACAGACCTTGGGACAGCTGTATTATTTAAAACATACAGTTCCGTTTAAGAACATAAAAATTTGGAACAGGAGTAGGCCATACAGACCCTCGAGCCTGCTCCGCCATTCAATAAGATCATGGCTGATCATCGACCTCAACTCCACTTTCCTGCCCGATCTCCATATCCCTTGATTTCCCCTAGAGTCTAAAAATCTAGCTATCTCAGCCTTGAATATACTCAACGATTCAGCATCCATAGCCCTTTGGGGTAGAGAATTCCAAAGATTCACAGCCCTCTGCGATGAGGAGGAATTTCTTCACTCAGTCTTGAATGGCTGACCCCTTATCCTGAGACTGTGCCCCATAGTTCTAGACTCTCCAGCCAGGGGAAGCAACCTCTCAGCATCTACCCTGCCAATCCCCCTTAGAATCTTTTATGTTTCGATGAGATCACCTCTCATTCTTCTAAATTCCAGAGAGTATAATTTAAATAACAAAGAACTTGCATTTATATAGCACCTTTCACAACCTTGGGGTGTCCCAAAGCGCTTTAGAACCAATTAAGTATTTTTGAAGTGTAGTCACTGCTGCAACGTAGGAAATGTGATGGTCAATTTGCGCACAGCAAGCTCCCACAAACAGCAATGTGATAATGACCAGATAATCTGTTTTAATGTGAGAATAGCTCAAATTCCAGGTTCTTTCTGACTCAGGCAAAAGCTTTGCTCACTGAACCAAGCTGATGCCTAATTAGCCTCTACTTTAACCCAGGAATGCACAGTAAGCAAGCTTAAAGGAACGTACTAAGTTATGCACATTCAAATAATTACATGGTGTAACATTCCTTATAAAACACTAATCCTCTAACGTACCATTTGCAATGGCTCGGGCAATCAACTAGCATTATTAAATTGTGTACCCTGGGGATATTGGCACCTAGGTTACAAAAGATACCTTCGTGAAAATGTGGTCAAGAGAATTTTAACTTTTATTGAGTAGTTTCAGGTCACATGTCTATGCCACAAATGTTAAAAATATTGTGTCTGTGCACATTTCCTGTCCACAGTCACTTCCTGTTCTGTTTTTGTCACACTTTTGTGTCAACGTCCTCCATTATAACTTCCTATGTCCACAATTATATTGGAATCTGCCTATGTGAACTTGTCCTGCTGCAAATACTTCCTCCCACCAGTGATGACACTGCAGCACCAACCATTCCTCAGCCTGTAGTCCAGAGAAACTCCTCTACTCTACTTACTTCCTAAATTGCCCTCAATTTTGCGGTTTAACTAAAAATAATATTACATAGAATTTACGGCAATTACAGAAACAGGCCCAACTGCATTTTATGCTCCACACAAGCCTCCTCCCACCGTACTTCATCTCACCCTACCAGCATATCCTTCTAACCCTTTCTGCTTAAGTGCTTGTCTAGCTTCCTCTTAAATGCATCTATGCCATTCGTCTCAACTACCGTTGGTCTCAGAGCAGAGAAGGTTGAGAGGAGATTTGATAAAGGTGTTCAAAATCATGAGGGGTCTAGACAGAGTAGATGGAGGGAAACTGTTCCCATTGGCGGAAGGGTCGAGAACCAGAGGACACAGATTTAAGGTGATTGGCAGAAGAACCAAAGGTGACATGAGGAAAACATTTTTACTCAGCGAGTGGTTAGGATCTGGAATGCACTGCCTGAAAGGGTGGTGGAGGCAGATTCAATCGAGGCTTTCAAAAGGGAATTGGATAAGCACCTGAAGGAAAAAGATTTGCAGGGCTACGGGGAAAGGGCGGGGAGTGGGACTAGCTGAAGTGCTCTTGCAGAGAGCCGGCACGTGCTCGACAGGCCGAATGGCCTCCTGTGCTGTAACCATTCTATGATTCTACCTGCTTCGGTAACGAGTTACACATTCTAACCACTCTCTGGATAAAGACATTTCTCCTGAATTCCCTTCTGGATTTATTGGTGACTATCTTATATTTATGGCCCCTAATGTTGGACTCCCTATCGAACCCCTTCATAATTTTAAAGACCTCGATCTGGTCACCCCTCAGTAATGTTCCCTTTAAGAGCACTTTCAACTGTGACTTTTTCCTTCTGTTCCTACACCTTATGCTGTTGCTCAGAGGATTATATTAGTTATAAACAATTCATGGGCCAGGAACAAAACCTATTTTAAGTGATATCCTTACACCCAACAGAAAGGAGACCTTCATCTCATCAGTCTGTGTTGGGTTTGAAATCAGAGACGGTGGAGGGGTCGAGAGAGGTGGTGAGGTAGAGCTCGGTGTCGTCAGCTATGGCAGGAGAGGGAACCTGTTTGGAGGGATTCACAGCCACATCTTTTTACTCAGCAACAGTCTCCGACTCCAGTTCTGATGAAAAGTCATTGACCTGAAATGTTACAAAGTATTACAAGATATTTACAGCACAGAAACAGACCATTTGGCCAACAGGTCCATGCCGGTGTTTATGCTCCACGAGCCTCCTCCCACCCCTCTTCATCTAACACCATCAATGTATCCTTCTATTCCTTTCTCCCTTATGTGCTTATCTAGTTTCCCCTTAAATGCATCTACGCTATTCTCCTCAACCACTCCATATGGTAGTGAGTTCCACATTCTAACTGAGATCCACATTCTAACCACTCTTTAGGTAAAGAAGTTTCTCCAGAATTCTCTATTGGATTTATTAGTGACTATTTTATATTTATGGCCCCTAGTTCTGGTCTCACCCGCAAATGGAAACATCTTCTCTACGTCTACCCCATCAAACCCTTTCATAATCTTAAAGACCTCTATCAGGTCACCCCTCAGTCTTCTCTTTGAGAAAAGAGACCCAACTTGTTCAATCTTTCCTGATAGGTATAACCTTCTCAGCTCTGGTATCATTCTAGTAAATCTTTTTTGCACCTTCTCCAGTGCCTCTATGTCCTTTTTATAATATGGAGACCAAAACTGTTGACAATACTCCAAGTGTGGTCTAACCAAGGTTCCATACAAGTTTAACATAACTTCACTGCTTTTCAATTCTATCCCTCTGGAGATGAACCACAGTCCTTTGTTTGCTTTTTTATGGCCTTATTAACCTGTGTCGCTACTTTTAGTGATTTGTGTATCTGTACCCACAGATCCCTCTGCTCCTCTACCCCATTTAGACACTTATTTTCCAAGGAATATGCAACCTCCTTATTCTCCCTACCAGAATGTACCACCTCACACTTATCTATATTGAAGTTCATTTGCCAATTACACGCCCATTCTGCAAGTTTGTTAATGTCTTCCTGTATTTTGTCTCAGTCCTTCTCTGTATTAACTGCACCCCACAATTCGGTGTCATCCGCAAATTTTGAAATTGTACTCTTGTTTCTCTCTCCACAGATACAGCCTGACCTGCTGACTGTTTCCAGCATTTTCTGTTTTTATTTTAGCCTTATAAGTGCTGGAGAAATGAAAGTCATCACATAAATCAATTGTCATGAATAAAACGATAAAATATAAGGCACTGAGTAATTGTTGCTATGTGGTTTGAAGACTTGTTAATAACCGGAAATGAATGTTCAGTCTGAAGGTGACTTATGCCTTGGAATTGCAAACAATGTGAGGTGCATTAGCAATAGTTACACTATTGATGGGACTATTAGCTGTGGTTACCATGCCTCAGCCCATCATTATTTGAACAGAACAAAGTAACGTGCCTGTTATTCTGCTTTCTTTGATTGACTATTACAGTTAATAAGGATATCCTGGTATCCTGGCCTGTTGTGTGGGAGTTACTGCATATGTAATGTTGTGGTATGTGCTACAGTCCACGTTTAACATGGGCAGTCGCTTATCTCGGCCAAAAAGCCATTCGCATTAACGCCAATTTCAAGGTTGCCGGTTACAGCATCTTAAGTGCTCTGTTTATTTCAGACAGAAGCAGTTGTGTTCACTCACTAGTTCCCCACCTAGTTAAAGTTTCCCTATTATTAAATCCACCTCGGTAACCATGATTTTTCTTCTAGATTGGCATACTTTGGAGTTCTGCAGATGTTTCTCTCCGATCCTCTTGCCCAATTCACATTCCCGTTGGATTTACACTGCCAGTCATTGGCACTGAAAAGGCCACCCACGGCTTTAGTTCTGCGAAAGTCTTTCCAATTCCTGTTCCTCCGGCCTTCATTGGCTTTGGTGCGATGTGGAAAGAATTGTATTGTACAAACAGAGACCCCTGATGTAATATAATGGCCACGAGATCACAGCGAGGGGGGTCCGAGAGATCGTGGTGACTGAGGGGGTCAGCCAATTGCGTGGGGTTGGGGTTGGGGTGGGGTTGGGTTGGGTGGGGGGGGGGAGAGACAGGCCACGGCAGGTTAACTAGAGGGGCCTGGGGGGGGGGGGACGCACTCCTGCTCCTCCTGGTCCACAAGCAGTGCCGGAAAAGCATTTGCCTGCTGGATCCAGCAGTTCTCGCCTCCCTTTAGCAGCCGGATTTCCCGAGCCTTGAGAATCCCGGCCCGCGGCCATTAAATCCAAATCGATGATAAAATCTGAGGCAGGCGGCCTCATTAACCTATTATAGTGACCGACCCACCTCTCCAGAGAGGGTTGCTCGTCCCACCACTGCCACCCCGGTTAAACGGTAAGTAAACGCGTTTGCGGGCAGTTGGGGTCATGTTCCCCAACATGTCTCGCCCGTCCTGTGGGAGTTAAAATTACCCCCCCCCCCCCCCCCGGTACGTCCGGGTAAAAAATGTGGAAATGTAAACTTTGGAAGACAAATAAACCGCGTTTCGTACATCACAACAGTGACCCCACTTCAAAAGTATCTCAATGACTGCAAAGCGCCTTAAATGTCCTGAGGTCGTGAAAGGCGCTATATAAATGTAAGTTCTTTCTTTCATATTTATTTTTCTTACATTTTGTTGGTGAAAGGTGTTTACAATGAATAAGAATGCACCATTTTAATGTAAAATTCAAGCATTTTCTGGGGGAATATGCCTCGGACTCCCTAGATATACGTGCACTAATGGCGACAGAGAGGCACCATTTAAAATTTGTTGCCTAAACTCCTGTTGGCACCTTATCTTGTTAGGAAACAAGTATGTATAGTAGAATAAGTCAAATGCTCACTTAAACAATATGCTCCAGTTACACTTTGGCAATAGTATTATTGTTCAAGTGCGGGAAAACCGCAGCCAGAGGGTACTGATACTGGGTGGCGAGTGTGGAAAAGGTTATGTCAAGAACACAAGAAAGCACAATGTACTCACTCCTTTCTCCTTCCACCAAGACACACAGCAATATATACATATATATATGACACCGAGCCAAAGAAGGAGACATTAGGACAGGCGACCAAATGCTTGGTCTAAGAGTTAGGTTTTAAGCAGAGTCTTGAAGGAGGAGAGAGGTGGAGAAGCAAAGAGGTTTGTAGAGGGAATTCCAGAGCTTAGGGCCTAGACAGCTGAAGGCACAGCTGCCAATGGTGGGGCGAAAAAAGTAGGGGACGCACAAGAGACCAAAGTTAGAGGAACGTAGAGTTCTTGGAGGGTTGTGGGGCTGAAGGAGGTTACAAGAGATAGGGATACACAAGACCATAGAGGGATTTTTATATATATATATAGGGCATCCCAAGACAATTTATTGAGGAGGAAGAAGAATGGATGCCAAGGAGATGTGACCGAAAACGTAGTCGAATAGATGGGTTTTGAGCAGGTTTTTAATGGTGGGGAGGGAGGCAGAGAGCTGAATTGTTTCAAAGCCAGACTACAAGAGACTACGGGGGCGATTTTCCCACTGGAGGCGAGATGGAGGCGGGTTTCAGTTTGGGTGGGTTTGAAACTCGCCTCTACTGATAGGTTTCAAAAATTTGCGATTTTCCCATGATTGGCCACTTGATTCCAGAGGTGTGGGATGCCCTTGCTCAATTAGTGTTTTGGGACTGAAACTTGCCTCTGTTGACAGCACTTTTCCAGTCTGATTTTATGGCTTCTTGTTCCTTGGCTCATTCCACAGCATTTCTGCGTCTCCTGCACCACCTCCAACATCTTTTGAGAAACCACTATGTCCTATTCCAAGGCAAGGATCTACCCGAGGCTCTTGGATGAGGCGCTGCAAATGTTGTTTGAGGGGGTGACAGCTAGCATGGAGGTGCTCTTCCACGCATCTCGGAGGAAGAGGCCTGCCAAAGAAACCAAGGCTGTGTGGGTACAGCTGGCAAGGGATATAACCTCCAGATCTGTGTGCAGATTGGGAGACTGTTTCTGTGTATTGATGAAATGCCATTCCTGTTGGAAAGCATTCAAATGATTTGAAGCCAAAATGTTGGCGTTATGCCATCTGTTCTTTCGCCTTAGGCAGCTCCACATTGCGGGCACTGCCACACTTGCATTGTCAGGTTGGTGGCCTGAGTGAAAGGAGGCCAGAGAGTCATGTCCATTGTCAATGATGTCCTAGGATGTTGCCAACTTGGGCAACCATAAATCTGGCCATGATAAGTTCATCCCTTGCATCCCGGGCAGCCATGTGCTCGCGTGCTGCCGCTGTCGCTGGTCGATACACCGGCGCTCTGACCTCCTCCTCCTCCTCCTCCTCCAGATGCTCTTCTTCCTCCTCCTCATCTTCATCTGAGGGCCATGCAGAAACAAAACGAATGGTTCCCATGCTGCTTGTAGATGCCTCCTTTGGGGAAGCGCTCATTGCAAGCGGGGAGAGGGTCTTCCAAGGAGGTCCCACAGTTGATGGAGTCAAGCTGCAGCACCTCCGACTTCGGAAGGCCTTCTAAAAGTGCTCAGAGACCTTTTAAAGCCCAGGTCTGGCACCTGCAAGTAAGCCTTGCTGCAGTAAACGATGTCTTGTTAGACCTGCAGCAGTGAGGAGGCCACCCACGAGTCAACCCGTCAGGTTTACCTGGCCTGGTTTAGGAGGTCCGTGGAGCACGCCAAAAAGCTGGAAAAATCACGAGGGCCTCTCAAAATAGGCTGAGAGAGGCCCTTAACGAGCATTTCAGGATCTTTAATAGCGCAATGGCCAGCTGGAGGCGGGAGCGTTTCCCGACCTCCAAAACCGGCACCGGCAAAATCCCGCGGAGGCGGGTTCCGAACCCGACCTCTTTGAATCTGATTTTCCCGCCTTTCCCGCCTCCAAACCCGCCTCCTCCGACGTCAGAAAATCGCTCCCTACCAGAGTACCACCAAGAGAGGAGTGGAGGAGGTTGGCGATGCACTGGAGGTCAGAGGCGTGAAAGGGAGTTCGGGTGGGACGAGGCCGTGGAGGGCAGCTGTAGTAATGAATAGGATTGATGACAATTTTCAGCATGAATTCATGTCATTGCAGCTGAGCCATTGGGGAGTTCTGTCTCAGTTGAATACTAAAGTGGACTACAAGAGGAAGGGAGGAATGGCCCGGGCTCCTGAGCCCTGTCCAGAGACCTCTGTTAGAAAGGTAACGTGTGTGGATGTCATGTGACGGCAGGATTGGGTTGGTCTATGATGGTGCTCACAGCTGTAACAAGCCTCGTTGTCAAGGCTCACAGGTGGACACTTGGGCAGGATGACACCCACGAATCTGTAACCACGGAAACCAGTCGATGCATGCAGGAGAGGAGGACAGGAAAAAGATTGGGGGGCGGGGGGGGATCTGAAATGAGAAAATATGGTAACAAAGCTGGTGAAAAGTGTAATTATGTCTTCTGTGGTTTCAAAGTGCCCTAGAGCCCACGATATAAGTCTTCAGGAGTGGCCATGCTTTCCCTATGCATTCCCACCCAGATGAGCCATCCCTCTGAAATGACGTTGAAGAGATGGAATTTAAAACCGGTTGTTTTGCTCACCCTCAAACCTCGGTGTGGTCCGCAGACTTGCTGATACTCGCACGTACTCTGGGATTGCCTTTCCCCTGCAGCCTTTTGGCATGAAATCTCACTTCAGTAAGAGACTTGAGCACAAAACCCAGGCTGACACTCCTAAGTGCAGTACTGAGGGAGTGCTGCACTATTGGAGGTGCCGTCTTTCAGGTAGGACGTTTAACCGAGGCCTCGTCTGCTCTCTCAGACGGACGTAAAAGATCCCATGGCACTATTTTGAAGAAGAGCAGGGGAGTTATCCCTGGTGTCCTGGCCAATATTTATCCCTCAACCAACATCACTAAAACAGATTATCTGGTCATTATCACATTGCTGTTTGTGGGATCTTGCTGTGCACAAATTGACTGCCCCATTTCCTACATTACAACAGTGACTGCACTTCAAAAGTACTTCATTGTCTGTAAAGGACATTGGGACGCCCTGAGGTCGTGAAAGGTGCTATATAAATGCAAATCTTTCTTTATTTTGTCTGTTCTCGCCTCAATGCTGAATGCGTGTTTCTCTTTCTGCTTCGCCACAATATATGAGGCTCCCCAATTGCTAAGTAAGTTGACCTGATGAGTTATGGAGGCCGGTGAGGCCTTGGGTTCAAGCCATGGTCAGTGCTGAGTTTGCTGATCTGAGCTGGGCTCGCCCAACCCTGGCCTGAGCACCCCATGTGTTAGGACGGGTAAAATCAGTCAGAGTTTCCTGCTCCTGACTGTTGTCCAGCAACCCCTTAACTGCAGCGTGCATGCCTGTGAGAGCATCGGACGCAGACGGCATTGGCCTGAGCTGAGATGCCCCCCTACAGTTGAATAGTCCTCTGTTACTACCGGCCTTGATAAAGTATGGCCACCTGCGCGAGGTGCGGGAGGGCCATTGATGCCCGTGTAGCCTTCGGGAAAGGAGGGGAGAAATGCTAGAAGGACGCAAGTCTTGGAGAGAACAGACAAGTTAGCAGGTCGGGTGAGGACTTCCTTCAAAATTGGCTCTGCACCCAAACTGATATCTCGTCTTGTTTTCTCCACAGATGCTGAATGACCCGCCGTGTGTATCCGTTTCACCACAAGCTATATCACTCCATCGCCCCCCACCCCCCCCCCCGTCTTCCTGACCAGAGAATGAGGACACCCATCTCCCGCTGAATGGTGGCTCCACCACCTCAAGGTACAGAGTTAGCCTCTCCACAGCCCGATCACTGCAGGCAGCAAACCCTCAAACGCGAAAGCATCTTCTCGCACCTGGCCTCCGGCTAATGGCTTCCACCAGGCCTCGCCCCAAGTCACAGCGTTTCCTCATCAGCTGTATGATGGACATTTCCTTTATCAAGGGAGAAGGGGACAGCTTGACTACCTACCAGGTTAGTTTTGTGCCAGTTAATTCATAACGACAGTCGTACATAGTGCAATTTCTGTTCATGTCACAGCTGATACTGTAAAGCAGAAAAATGTTACTCATGCCCAGTCCAATATCTCATATCAAACATGTTGCATGGTATTTCCACCCCACCCCTTACATACTGGACTGTTTAAAACAAGTAAATGGCTCGGCGTTGAATAGGAATGGATGTTGTTGACTTATTTCATTTACGCTGAAAGAGTCCAAAGCTAGGGGTCATAATTATAAGATGGTCACTAATAAATCCAATAGGGAGTTCAGGAGAAATCTCCTTACTCAGTGAGTGGTGAGAATGTGGAACTCGCTACCACAAGGAGTAGTTGAGGCGAATAACACAGATGCATTTGAGGGGGAAGCTCGATAAACACATGAGGGAGAAAGGAATAGAAGGTTATGCTGATAGGGTGAGATGAAGTAAGGTCGGAAGAGGCTCGTGTGGAGCATAAACACCGACACAGACCAGTTGGGCCGAATGGCCTGATTCTGTGCTGTAAATTCTACGTAATACTTTGCATGTGAGGGGATTTCCTTCTCTTAAATTGACAGCACATTGTGACCCAGTTACAAACACAAGAGAAATTCAATTAAAATTAAGAAATTCATTAATTAAGAAATTTTGACTGATACTTGTGAGCATTTACCAGATCCACATACACAGGGCAATATTTTTCCCTTCACTAATAGTAGCAGAAGCAAGTAAAACAGTGGTATAGTCGGCTGCTCATGATGCGGTCTCCTCTACATTGGGGAGACCAAATGCAGATTGGGTGACCGCTTCGCAGAACAACTCCGTTCAGTTCACAAGCATGACCCCGAGCTTCCGGTCGCCTGTCATTTCTCTGCCCTACTCCCACTCTGACCTCTCTGTCCTCGGCCTCCTGCATTGTTCCAATGAAGTTCAACATAACCTCGAGGAACAGCACCTCATCTTTCGATTAGGCACTTTACAGCCTTCCGGACTCAACATTTTCAGGTCATAACCACTGTCTGCATTTTTTCGGCCAGCAGCTGTTGGTAATGATTCTGATATTCCCATTTACACCTCTTCTAGACCCATCTTTTGATTCTTAACTTGTCTCATTCCTTTTGCCTTGTGCCATCATCCCTTTTGTCGTTTAATCTTTCCTGCCTTCCATCCTATCACAGACCTTCCCTTTTGTTCTTTCCTCCCCTCCCCCCTTTCCCTGCCCCTGCACTTACTTAAAACCTGTTACATCACTAACTTTTTCCAGATCTGGCGAAAGGTCATCAACCTGAAACGTTAACTCTGTTTCTCTCTCTACAGATGCTGCCTGACCTGCTGAGTATTTCCAGCATTTATTCCATATTATCTGTTTCTATTTCAGATTTCCATCACCCCCCAGTATTTTGCTTTTGTACAATTGGTAGAATGTACCAGCGGACTTAAGTCTGTCCTTAGCGATGCTCAAACTCCTAAATGGCTTTAAAAGCATTAGTGAACAGTGAGAGAAAGAGGCATTTTTTACTAAATAAGGACAATCATGGAGATCCCATGCAGAAATATGCAGCTGTAGAGGTTAGTTGAAAATCTGGGCAGCTCGGGAGTTAATAATAAAGGCCAAGATTTTGGAGCAGTGACAGAATTGAATAGTACGGGGTGGTGTGGGGGGGGATTTCTGCCTCGGAGCCCAGGTACGGTGGCTAATACTGGGTATCCCACAGTGTAGCTGGAAGAGGAGGAGCGGGCTTGCAGCATCCAACATCACAGTGTCAGCTGTGGCTCAGTGGGTAGCACACTCGCCTCTGAGTCAGAAGGTTGTGGGTTCAAAGTCCCCACTCCAGAGACTCGAGCACAAAAATCCATGCTGACACTCCAGTGCGGTGCTGAGGGAGTGCTGCACTGTCGGAGGTGCCGTCTTTCGGATGAGATGTTAAACCGAGGCCCCGTCTGCTCTCTCAGGTCGACGTAAAAGATCCCATGGCACTATTTCGAAGAAGAGCAGGGGAGTTATCCCCGGTGTCTTGGCCAATATTTATCCCTCAATCAACATCACTAAAACAGATTATCTGGTCATTATCACATTGCTGTATGTGGGAGCTTGCTGTGCACAAATTGGCTGCCGTGTTTCCTATATTACAACAGTGACTACACTTCAAAAGTACTTCATTGGCTGTAAAGCGCTTTGGGACGTCCGGTGGTCGTGAAAGATGCTATAGAAATGCAAGCCCTTCTTACCCCTCTCTTTTCTCAGGGTCAGAGTCAAGCTACCCAGGCACGATGGAGGAAGAGGCTCAGGATCAATAGGAAGGCTGTTGCTGAGGCATGCTGCCTGATGGAGAAAGATCTTCAAGGACAGTAGGAGGGCAGAGGCACACTGCTTTCAGCAGGCAATGGGTCTACTGCAATGGAGCCAGATACCTGGGTGTGACGGAGGAATAGGTTCAACAGGACGCTTTCCATTAGGAGGTCACTGAGGCCCTGAGACGCCACGTATCCAGCTCCATAAACCTCAGTAGCAGCAGTGCCCTCAGCTAAAGGTTTGCCTAACCGATGGCTCCCCCAGGTACAGGGCATCATTGATGGTATGCGCAGTGCCACCTATGCACCTACCTACAATGCTATGGCATACTTAAACCGGAGGGGTTATTTTGCCATCGATCTACAAATCGCATGTACTGAGCCATTTTCGGTGCATTGCCAAAACCTTTAGAATCAGTTTAGCAGTTTGTTAATCCCTCAAGAAGTGTTGAAAGCACCATGATTGCGGATTCACCTTGACCAGATGCCTTTTCTTTAATTCCTAAACAACTAAAAATTTATTGCCGGAAATGCATTTTTCAAAACTGTGTCTTGCTGTAGGTCAAAAATATTGATGAAAAACAGGCTTTTATTCATTTCCTTCTTGAATGGCAAAAGCTGTGGGAGCTAGAAATCCTTCTCGGGCGATGGATCAAAACGGGCGGGATTGGATCGGCGGCTCGTTATACGCAACGCCTGATATTCAGTTCCATTGAGGCGCAGCGAGTAACGGGCGGCCGATCCAATACCGCCCGTATTGATCCATCGCCCGAGACCAATTTCTAGGCCCTCAGGCTTATTGCAGCTGACTTGCACAAAAGAATGAAGGGATATATTTAAAATGATTATATTCTGATATATAATACAAAGGGGAGAAGTTATGGTTCAGTTGTACAAAGCCTTGGTCAGACCCTATCTGGAACACGGCCTTCAGTTCCGGGCACCGCACCTCAGGAAGGATATAGTGGGCTTGGAGAGGGGGTGCAGCGCAGATTCACCAGAATGATACCTGGGGCTAAAAGGGTTAAATTATGAGGACAGGTGGCTTTAACTTGGGCTGTGGTCCCTTGAGTTTGGAAGGTTGAGGAGAGATCTAATTGATACATTTAAAATGATGAAACGATCCGACAGCAGAGCTGGAGGGAAGCTCTTTCCTCTGGTGGGGGAGTCCAGAACAAGGGGGCACAACCTTCAAATTAGAGCCAGGCCGTTCAGGAGTGAAACCAGGAAGCACTTTCTCACACAAAGGGTAGTGAAAATCTGGAATTCTCCACCCCCCCCCCCCCCCCCACAAAAGGCTGTGGATGCTGAGGGTCAATTAAAATCTTCAAGACTGAGATCGATAGATTTTTGCTGGGTAAGGGTATTAAGGGATATGGAGCAAAGGTGGGTAAATGGAGTCGAGGTACAGATCAGCCTTGATCTAGTTGAATGGCGGAACAGGCTTGAGGACTCTACGCCTGTTCCTATGATATTATTCTTGTGAGACAGCAGTACAATTTGCATTGATATCAGTGCATTGATAAAATCCGTTGATTGAAGATAACTCATTTTTCCATGAAAGAGGAAAATACAGTTTGTGTTTTAAATCCAAATATATGATGTTAAGACTTGCTCTCATTTATTTGCCCGCTGTGCGTAATTCTGCAAAAATCAACTTTGCACTCTAACAATATATTACAGTACTTAGTTTGTGCTTACCTCTTATTATGGTTGGATGTGGCTGTGTTTCTAATTTTATTTCTTTTTAATCCCTACGTGTTGTGTTGTATCAGAGTAGTGTGAGTTTGCACCCAAAGTTAAGTACAGGGAGTTCCTTCTCTCGATGATTAACAGCTGCACGCTGTGTACTAAGGTGGTTGATGAATACAAACCACATGTTTTGAAACTCTACAGTCTTTCCTAGTTTGTTACTAATTGAACTGAATAACAAAGGCCACAATTGTAGGTTAGATTTCGGCACAGGCACGATGGGCCGAATGGTTCTATGATTCTATGCTTTTTGCCTTTCTTTTCTCTGGTTTTTTTTTCTGACCTGTGCTGGGGTACGACTTGCTGGGCGCTGGTTGCCTCTGGTACCTTGTCCAAGTGACCATTCTTCATTTAAGGACCTAGTCTGTAATGTTGGCGGACTAGTTGATTGTCGGGGACAGCAGAGGTCACTGGATAGTAATCGGGAGCAGCGACATTGACCGACCCTTTTTCTCCTCCTTCCTGCTCCAGGGATACCGAGCATGTTCAAGATTCCTGACTTCGTTCTAGGAATTCAAATCCCTCCGCCCGGTTTTCGGGGTAATTGAGTAAAAGAGGTGATTGGGCAAATCAAATTACCACTAATGGTGTGGAGGACGAACTCTTGGAATGCATGCGAGATGGTTTCCTGGATCAGTATGTGGAGGAACCAACCAGGGAACAGGCTATTCTGGATCTGGTAATGTGTAATGAGAAAGGGCTAATCAATAATCTTGTGGTAAAGGGGCCTTTAGGGACAAGTGACCATAATATGATTGAATTTTACATTAAGTTTGAGAGTGATGTAGTCCAATCTGAAACTAAGGTCTTCAATCTAAACAGAGGAAACTACAAGGGTATGAGGGACAAGTTGGCCATGGTAGATTGGGAGACTACACTAAAAGGTATGAAGGGGGACATACAATGGCTGACATTCAAGGAAATAATGCATAATTTGCAACAAACATATATTCCTCTCAGGCATAAAAACCCAAAAGGAAAAGTGATCCAACCATGGCTAACAAAAGAAATTAAAGCTAGTATTAAGTCAGAAGCTTAAGGAGGAAGCTTATAAAGTTGCCAGAAAAAGCGGTCAGCCCTGAGGATTGGGATCTTTTTAGAAATCAGCAAAGGGGGACCAAGAAATTGATAAAGAAAGGGAAAATGGAATATGAGCACAAACTAGCGAAAAATATAAAAACGGATTGTAAAAGCTTCTATAGGTATGTGAAAAGGAAAAGACTGGCGAAGGTAAATGTAGGTCCTTTACAGTCAGAGACGGGAAAATTTATAATGGGGAATGAGGAAATGGCAGACAAATTAAATAAATATTTTGTTTCTGTCTTCACGGAGGAAGACACAAAAAACCTCCCAGAAATATGAGAAAACCAAGGGTGTGGCGAGAATGAGGAACTTAAAGAAATTATTATCATAAAAAAAAGTACTAGCAAAATTAATGGGACTAAAAGTCGATAAATTCCAAGGACCGGATGACCTACATCCTAGGGTTTTGAAAGAGGTGGCCATTGGGATAGTGGACGCATTGGTTGTCATCTTCCAAAATTCTATAGATTCTGGAACGGTTCCTGCAGATTGGAGGATAGCAAATGTAACCCCACTATTTAAGAAAGGAGGGAGAGAGAAAACGGGGAACTACAGACCTGTTAGCTTCACATCAGTAGTTGGGAAAATGCTGGAATCTATTATAAAGGATGCAATAACTGGGCACTTAGAAACTAATAGTAAGATTGGGCAGAGTCAACATGGATTTATGAAAGGGAAATCCTGTTTGACAAACCTATTGGAGTTCTTTGAGGATGTAACTAGTGGAGTAGACAAAGGGGAACCAGTAGATGTGGTGTATTTGGATTTTCAGAAGGCCTTCGATAAGGTCCCACACAAGAGGTTGGTGAACAAAATTAGGGCACATGGAATTGGGGGTAATATACTAGCATGGATTGAGAATTGGTTAACAGACAGAAAACAAAGAGTAGGGATAAACGGGTCTTTTTTCAGGATGGCAGGCTGTGACTAGTGGGGTACCGCAAGGATCGGTGCTTGGACCCCAGCTATTCACAATCTATATCAATGATTTGGATGAGTGGACTAAATATAACATTTCCAAATTTGCTGATGATACAAAGCTAGGTGGCAGTGTCATTTGTGAAGAGGATGTGAAAGAGGCTTCAAGGGGATCTCGACAGGCTTAGTGAGTGGGCGAGAACATGGCAGATGGAATATAATGTGGATAATTGTGAAGTTATCCACTTTGGTAGAAAAAACAGAAAGGCAGAGTATTTCCTAAATGTTGAAAGATGCTCAAAGGGACCTGGGTGTCCTTGTACCTGAGTCACTGAAAGTGAATGTGCAGGTGCAGCAAGCCATTCGGAAGACAAATGGTATGCTGGCCTTCATTACAAGAGGATTTGAGTACAGGAGTAAAGAAGTCCTACTCCAATTATCTAGGGCCTTGGTGAGACCACACCTGGAGTACTGTGTACAATTTTGGTCTCCTTACCTAAGGAAGGATATACTTGCCATAGAGGGAGTGCAACGAAGGTTCACGAGATTGATTCCTGGGATGGCGGGACTATCGTATGAGAAGAAATTGAGTAAACTAGGCCTGTATTCTCTTGAATTCAGAAGAATGAGAGGGGATCTCATTGAAGCATACAAAATTATTACAGGGCTTGATAGGGTGGATGCTGGGAGAATGTTTCCCTTGGCTGGGGAGTCTAGAACCAGGGGCCACAGCCTCAGGATAAAGGGTAGGCCATTCAGGACTGAGATGAGAAGAAATTTCTTCACACAGAGGGTGGTGAATCTTTGGAATTCTCTACCCCAGAGGGCTGTGGAGGCTCAGTCATTGGGTATATTCAAAACAGAAGTCGATAGATTTCTGACTAGTAAGGGCATCAAGGGATATGGCGATAGGGCCAGTGAATGGAGTTGAGGCAGAAGATCAGCCATGATCTCATTGAATGGCAGAGCAGGCTCGAAGGGCCGAATGGCTTACACCTGCTCCTATTTCTTATGTTCTTGTCAGAAGCTGGTTTGGGATGGTGGGTTGGGCGGGCGGGGGGGGGGGGGGGGGGGAAGGGGAGCTCAAACCTACACAGTCCAACACACTGAACTTATTCATTTACCTTTTTAAAAAGTCTTATTTTCTTCTGTGGCATCATAGAATCATAGAATGGTTGCAGCACGGAAGGAGGCCATTCGGCCCGTCGAGCCTGTGCCGGCTCACTGCAAGAGCACTTCAGCTAGTCCCACTCCCCCCGCCTTTTCCCCGTAGCCCTGCAAATTTTTTTCCTTCAGATACTTATCCAACTCCCTTTTGAAAGCCGTGATTGAATCTGCCTCCACCACCCTTTCAGGCAGTGCATTCCAGATCTTAACCACTCGCTGCATAAAAAAGATTTTTCTTACATCGCCTTTGTTTCTTTTGCCAATCGCCTTAAATCTGTGTCCTCTGGTTCTCGACCCTTCCGCCAATGGGAACAGTTTCCCTCTATCTACTCTGTCCAGACCCATCATGATTTTGAACACCTCTATCAAATTTCCTCTCAATCTTCTCTGCTCCAAGGAGAACAACCCCAGCTTCTCCAGTCTATCAACGTAACTGAAGTCCCTCATTCCTGGCATCATTCTCGTAAATCTTTTCTGCACCCTCTCTAAGGCCTTCACATCCTTCCTAAAGTGTGGTGCCCGGAATTGGACACAGTACTCCAGTTGGGGTGGAACCAGTGTTTTATACAGGTTCATCATAATTTCCACACTTTTGTACTCTATACCTCTATTCATGAAGCCCAGGATCCCGTAAGCCTGTTTAACCGCTTTCTCAACCTGCCCTGCCACCTTCAATGATTTGTGCACACATACCCCCAGGTCTCTCTGTTCGTACACCTCCTTCAGGATTGTACCCTTTAGTTTATACGTCCTCTCCTCATTCTTTCTACCAAAATGTATCACTTCACACTTTTCTGCGTTAAATTTCATCTGCCACGTGTCCGCCCATTTCACCAGCCTGTCTCTGTCTTCCTGAAGTCTATCACTCTCCTTCTCACTGTTCACTATACTTCCAAGTTTTGTGTCTCTGCAAATTTTGAAATTGTGCTCTGTACACCTACCTCCAAGTCATTAATATATATCAAGAAAAGCAGTGGTCCTAGAACCGACCCCTGGGGAACACCACTGTATACCTTCCTCCAGTCCGAAAAACAACCGTTCACCACTACTCTCTGTTTCCTATCACTTAGCCAATTCCGTATCCATGCTGCCACTGTCCCTTTTATTCCATGGGCTTCAACTTTGCTGGCAAGCCTATTATGTGGCACTTTGTCGAACGCCTTTTGGAAATCCATGTACACTACGTCAACTGCATTACCCTCATCAACCCTCTCTGTTACCTCATCAAAGAACTCAATCAAGTTGGTAAAACACGATTTGCCTTTAACAAATCCGTGCTGGCTTTCCTTAATTAATCCACACTTGTCCAAGTGACCGTTAATTTTGTCCCTGATTACTGTTTCTAAAATCTTCCCCACTACCGAGGTCAAACTGACTGGCCTGTAGTTGCTGGGTTTATCTTTACACCCTTTTTTGAACAATGTTGTAACATTTGCAATTCTCCAGTCCTCTGGCACCACCCCCGTATCTATGAAGGATTGGAATATTATGGCCAGTACCTCCGTGATTTCCTCCCTCAATTCCCTCAGCATCCTAGGATGTATCCCATCCGCTCCTGGTGATTTATCTACTTTAAGTACAGCCAGCCTTTCTAATGCCTCCTCTTTATCAATTTTTATCCTATCAAGTATCTCCACTACCTCCTCCTTTACTTTGTCTATGGCAACATCCTCTTCCTTGGTGAAGACAGATGCAAAGTACTCATTTAGTACCTCAGCCATACCCTTTGCCTCCATGCATAGGTCTCCTTTTTGGTCCCAAATTAGCCCCACCCCTCTTCTTACTACCCTTTTATTATTTGTATGCCTATAGAAGACTTTTGGATTACCTTTTATGTTGGCTGCCATTCTATTCTCAAACCCTCTATTTTCCCCTCTATTTTCTTTTTCACTTCTCCTCTGACCTTTCTATATATAGCCTGATTCTCAGATGTATTTGCAACCTGACATCTGGCTCTTTTTCTGCTTCATCATATTCTCTATCTCTTTTGTCATCCAGGGAGCTCTGACTTTAGTTGCCCTGAAGGGATAATTACTAGTCCTAGCCCCTTTTGGGCTACCCCGGATCAGGCGTATTCCCCAGACATTCACCTTCAACTAAAGTTAGAGGTAGCCGAATCCTAAAGACGCTTAATTGGGTCTAAAGGTCCAGACTATCTCTCCCTAAAGGAAAGGAACAGCCTGAAGATGTTACCGTCCTCCAGATAGCACTTTTAATAAGTTTAGCTAGACTGTAACCTTCCGGATATTATGAGAGTCCGGAAAACTCCCTCAGAATTCTGCAACTCCTCACCAAAGAGCATACAGAGATTGAGTTTGCGAGTTTGATACAGAAGTACTGTGTGAGACAATTCTAAAAATATATAGATTTATTAAAGAACCGACATGTAATTACAGTTGGTGATTCAATCGCAACTTTAACAATTCCAAAAACAGAAATCTTACAATTCTATTATCAGAGATCCTTATTCTCAAATCTTAACTTCATTACATTTTTACATTTCTTAGTCTTATTCCAGGATATCCACCAAAATCAAATACAAGTACCTTGATCCCCGAGATACAAAGAGTTGTAGACTTACAGAGCTTGCCTCTGAAGCTGAGAATCGCTTTGCCCCTTTACAGCGAATCTATCTTCCCATTTGAAAGTTCAATTTTTATACCCTTTCTCAGTGGTATTTCCTTTGAAGTTTTCTGCTGATGTAAGCTAATTATCTCTTGTCATTTTTCTGCTCTTACATTCTATTCTTACAATTAGTTCAGCTGGTAGCAAGCAGACTCATGTCTCTCCTTTAGGTGTTCGAAGCTTATCATAAAAAACGATGTGGAACAGGTGCCTCTATTTGATGTCATTCTTAGCAAGGTCTTCTGTTTGTATCTTTTTACAACGTGTAAATTAAAAACACCTCAACCGGGTGCACCATTGTCTTCTTAGCTACCTCAACTGGTTGCATTAAGAATTATGTCTCCTGTCTTTCATTTGATGTCATTTTTATGAAGGCATATGTTTCTTTAATTTTCTGTGTTTCATTTGAAAGTGTTGGTTTAAGACACCTTAACAGGGTATACCATTGTGTTCTTTCCAAGGCTTCAGACTTTCAGGAACCTCCAACCTTCTGTTTCAACGAGGCTATTGATTCAGTGTCAACAACTTATCTTATCTTAATAGCCTGTATGCTGTTTACAGCTTTTCCATTGTTGAGGCTTCTAGATTTTCAAACCTAGTTTGTCATGTTTTAATAAAGTCAGAATTCTTTTATAGGATAGTGTATTTTTCTGAATATGGCATATTCCTTCACAGCCCTGCCTTTCCCCCTAGTGGGAATGTACCTCGACTGTACCTGAACTATTTCCTCTTTAAAAGCAGCCCGTTGTTCCACTACAGTTTTGCCTGCCAATCATTGATTCCAGTTTACCCGGGCCAGATCCATTCTCATCCCACTGAAATTGGCCTTCCTCCAGTTAAACATTTTTACTCTAGATTGTTCCCTGTCCTTTTCCATAGCTAATCTAATAGCATCGATTCCTTCAATTTTGAATTTTGACATTGTAGCCCCACCAGTGACCTCCTGGCCTGTATACTAAGTATAACACTGTAGAACACTTACTACTGAACCATTAGGGCAGTAACTGCAAATCACAACTATACGGTAGCAAATTTATCGTAGCGATTACATAGAATGTACAGCACAGAAACAGGCCTTTCGGCCCAACTAGTCCGTGTTTATGCTCCACACCAGCCTCCTCCAACCCTACTTCATCTAACCCTATCAGCATATCTTGACTTGACTATTCCAACGCACTCCTGGCTGGCCTCCCACGTTCTACCCGACGTAAACTTGTGGTCATCCAAAACTCGGCTGTCCATGTCCTAACTCTCACCAAGTCCTGTTCACCCATCACCCCTGTGCTCGTTGACCTACATTGGCTCCCGGTTAAGCAATGCCTTGATTTCAAAATTTTCATCCTTGTTTTCAAATCCCCTCATGGCCTCGCCCCTTCCTATCTCTGTAACCTCCTCCAGCCCCACAACACTCCGAGATATCTGCATCCCTGATTTTAATCGCTCAACCATTGGAGGCCGTGCCTTCTGTTGCCTAGGCCCTAAGCTCTGGAATTCCCTGCCTAAACCTCTCCGCCTCTCTACCTCGCTTTCCTCCTTTAAGATGCTCCTTAAAACCTACCTCTTTGACCAAGCTTTTGGTCACCTGCCCTAATTTATCCTTATGTGGCTCGGTGTCAAATTTTTGTCTTATAACACTCCTGTGAAGCGCCTTGGGACGTTTTACTATGTTAAAGGCGCTATATAAATACAAGTTGTTGTTGTTATTCCTTTCTCCCTCATGTGTTTATCTAGCTTCTCCTTATCATAGAAATTGCAGATCAAAAGGCCAATCAATTCAAGCTCTCTATTCTCAACCAATTTCCTTCACCTTCCCCTTATCTTCTTTTATATACTTCCTCTTCAAATACTTATCCAATATATAGGTGTGATGCACCGTTGATAGGAACTGACTAAACACTGAATTTTGGGTTTTTTGATTGGCTGATTTTTTTTAAGTCCCTAATTTATTATAATCGGTTAGAAGGTGGTGAGAGTGAGTAATATGGGTGTCACTACATTTATACAAATAATAACAACACATTGGATGTGGGATTACAATCGTCAAACTGGTCGGGCAGTCCTGGATACAAATCTAACAATTGGGATATTGCAAAACACAAACGTAAATACCATTGGGAGTTGTCCAATTAAGGGCTCTGCAATCGTAAACACTCGATTTATTCTTCTCCGAAATCAGAAAAAAATGCGTCTGCCTTTTATATCTTTATTGTTCATCCTAATCATCGAATTTTTTCAGAAAAACGCCGCTTATAGTATCTGACCAAATATAAAACACTGTGCCTACACAGCAATTTTCTATTCTTACACATGTTTCCCCCCCCGCCCCCTACTTTTTGTCCCCTGTGTTCCTGAAGGTATCTGCTTCAAATCCCGCCGTCGCCCCCCTCCCCCATCTCTATAACCGCCTCCAGCCCTACAACCCTCCGAGATCCCTGCGCTCCTCCAAATCTGGCCTCTTGTGCACCTCCCACTCTCTTCGCCCCCATTGTTGGCGGCCGTGCATTCAGCCGTCTAAGCCCTGAGCTCTGGAATTCCCTCCCTCGACCTCTCTCCTCCATCAAAACCCTCTGTAAAACTTACCTCTTTGACCAAGGTTTTAGTCACCTGCCCTTCTTTGGCTCGGTGTCAATTTTCATCGATTACGCTCCTGTGAAACGCCTTGGGACGTGTTCCTACATTAAAGGCGCTATATAAATGCAAGTCATTGCTGCTAATTATTGCTGGAGTGCAGTTCCATGGGATCCAGCCGCAACTCCAGTACTTCACCTAAATGCGAGTCTAGACGATGAGTTTTGGGCCCAATCCTGCCCTTACCTAGTGTTGATACAAGCACTTTTCAACAGCAGTCACTGGATAGCAATCAGGAGCAAGAACCGTTGTTGATATTTTACTCTTCCCTAGCCCAGGGGCACCGTGCCACATGAATTCCCGACTGCTAGTCCAGCTGAGCTAACTCAGCATAGGTCAAGATTCGAACCCTGGGACCTGCTGGTCTGTATGTATCAGTATCCCATCAGGGAGGCCATATGTAAATACATTAGTATTTTACATTGATATTTGAGGCATACCTGCCCCTGTATTTCACAGTAGCACCATCAATGTAGACTTCAATGTAGGGGGCATGATCAAGAAGTTTGGAGATGATACAAAAATTGGCCGTTTGGTTGATAGTGAGGAAGAAAGCTATAGACAGCAGGAAGATATCAATGGACTGGTCAGGTGGGCAGAGAAGTGGCAAATGGAATTCAATCTGGAGAAGTGTGAGGTAATGCATTTGGGGAGGGCTAACAAGGCAAGGGAATACACTATAAATGGTAGGATACTGAGAAGTGTAGAGGAACAGAGGGACCATGGAGTGCTGAGGGTAGCAGGACAGGTAGATAAGGTGGTTAAGAAGGCATACAGGATACTTTCCTTTATTAGCCGAGGCATAGAATATAAGAGCAGGGAGGTTATGCTTGAACTGTATAAAACATTAGTTAGGCCACAGCTAGAGTACTGCGTACAGTTCTGGTCACCATATTACAGGAAAGATGTGATTGCACTGGAGAGGGTACAGAGGAGATTTACGAGGATGTTGCCAGGACTGGAGAATTTTAGCCATGAAGAAAGATTGGATAGGCTGGGGTTGTTTTCTTTGGAACAGAGGTGACTGAGGGGAGATTTAATTGAGGTGTATAAAATTATGTGGGGCCTAGATAGAGTGGATAGGAAGGACCTATTTCCCCTAGCAGAGAGGTCAATAACCAGGGGGCATAGATTTAAAGTAATTGGTAGGAGGATTAGAGGGGAGTTGAGGAGAACTTTTTTCACCCAGAGGGTGGTGGGGGTCTGGAACGCACTGCCGGAAAGGGTGGTAGAGGCAGAAACCCTCATCGCATTTAAAAAGTACTTGGATATGCACTTGAAGTGCCGTAACCCTCAAGGCTACGGACCAAGAGCTGGAAAGTGGGATTAGGCTGGATAGCTCTTATTTGGCCGGCACAGACATGATAGGCCGAATGGCTTCCTTCTGTGCCGTAAATTTCTATGTTTCTATGATTCTACCTCAAAATTACATCGAAGTTACAGAGCAGCAACAGGCCATTCGGCCCAACAGGTCTATGCTGGTGTTTATGTTCCACACGAGCTCCTCCCACCTTACTTCATCTCATCCTATCAGCATATTCTTCTATTGCTTTCTCCCTCATGTACTTATCTAGCTTCCCCTTTAAATGCCTCAACTACTCCCTGTGGCAGCGAGTTCCACATTCTCACCACTCTCTGGGTAAAGAAGTTTCTTCTGAATTCCTTATTGGATTTATTAGTGACTATCTTATATTTATAGCCCCTAAAATAGAGGTTGCTGTTAACAGAGTCTGTCCAGGCACGAATCTCCCCTCCAATTGTCTTGTTGCATCGCCTTTACTGCCTCCCCAATTAAATATCAGCTAATTTAGCACTGATTTGACCCTGAACCTTCAGGATAAGAAGCTGATTGAGTCAGCAAGGAAGCCCTTTCCTGCTCCTCTTGCTGACTCTGAGTGCACAGGAGGGCTCCCTGAATCGCCAGTGAATTTGGTTACGCCTCAAGCCTTCATCCTTGAAAATGTTTCCTCGTATTGGAATGTCTGTACAAAGGAAAAGTGAGGAATGAACTTGACAAGGTGGGGGGGGGATAGGGCTAGATTTTCCTCTAAATGCTTGGTTGTAAATAACAACTTGGACTGAGCACACAAAGTCAAATTGGCTGGGGCTCACACACCTGGAATGGTATGGAGTCTGCCCGACGTCCCATTTATATCTTAAATGGATGAAAAATCGACGGGCTCCATTATGGCTGTGGTGATCCTTCTTCCCCAGTTGTCCTCAACGACAACTTACATTTATATAGCGCCTTTAATGTAGTAAAACGTCCCAAGGCGCTTCACAGGAGTGTTATTTGACACCGAGCCACATCAGGAGAGATTGGGGCAGATGACCAAAACCTTGGACAAAGGGGTAGGTTTTAAGGAGCGTCTATGGACTTCACCCTGGCCCGAGTGCAAAAGAGGAAAATCTGCTCCCATATTATGCAGGGAAAGCCCGCCTGTGATTTGGGAGCACTGAATATGTGTGCTTCTGCTGAATTGAGTGTACAGTGCTGGGAGCTTGTGGGGGTGGGGGAGGGGTTAAAACAGACTGGAGAGGCCTGCGAATTCCTGAAGGGTGGGTAACCTTCGTGCTGCAACAGGAAGTGATGTTAGCACTGAGTTAATGAACACACCTTGAACACCTGACCAGACAGATTGTGTAGCAGCTATTGCTGGAGAAAAGAAGGAAGGCGGACAGACGCATACACTCACACACCAGAAGGGAGGAGAAGGAGGTTTTTTTTTGGAGGGGGGCAACCTAAAAAGGAACGTTTTAAACTATGGAGAAACAGGAGAGGTCCCCCTGGGGAATGGGACTGCTGAAGACCTTTGATTCCGATGAGTTTGTGAGCTGGGAAAAAGTTGGATCTGGTGGTTTTGGGCAGGTTTACAAGGTTCGTCACGTTAACTGGAAAACATGGCTGGCCATCAAGTGTCCCCCGAGTCTCCACGTAGACGAAAAGTAAGTTGCCGACTTGAGTCTTGCATTCACGGCTGAAGAGCTGAAAGTTCCTGGTGGCGGGCGCGTCAGTTGTTAAACTGCCATGTTGATAATGCGCTCTTAAAATCAAAATAGTCGCCCGCCCTGCTGACAGTAATAAGTGAGAATGTTGCACGTAAAGGCAGTGCAAAGCACGACATTCAGTTTAACTCTTCCCCTGTCTGTTTAGTTTATTGCTGTTTCTGTTTCTGTTGTTTGTGTGTGTGTGTGTGTGGTGTGTGCGCGCGTGTGCTCTGGGTCTGAAGTTTACGGTATGAAGGGAATGGTTTCCCGTGAGATTCATAGCACGGAGCGACGTGAAATAAAGATTCCATTAATGATTGTTGGATCTGTTCCGACATCTGCAAGTGTATCCCCCGCAGTCTATCACTCCTCTCCCCAAAGCGCTGACCCCAGGTCAGACACAGTTTCATCTGGTATCTGGCCCAGTTGGCAGTCTGTCTGAGCTCGTACATGAAATGATTGTCAACCAGATATTCAACTGTGGAGGGGCTAAGGAGACAAGCCTAATCCTGTCCTACCCCGAGGATATACGTGTAGTCACGGAATATGGTCCCTGAGCTGACTATTCCCACGCCCCCTCCAGATCAGTTAACTTTACACAGGACCGAACCTGGGACCTTATTATCTATACGGCATCCGAGATCTCCGCGTTCCTCCAACTCTGGCCTCTTGTGCCTCCCCGATTTTAAACCCTCCTCCATTGGTGGCCGTGCCTTCAGCGGCCTGGACCCTAAGCTCTGGAATTCCCTCCCTAAACCTCTCCGCCTTTCTACTTCTCTCTCTCTCTCTCCTCCTCCTTTAAGACGCTCCTTAAAACTTATCTCTTTGACCAAGCTTTTGGTCACCTGTCCTAATATCTCCCTGTGCGTCAATGTTTCTCTGGTTACGCTTCGGTGAAGTGACTGGCATGTTTTGCTGTGTTAAAGGCGCTATATAAATGCAAGTTGTTGCTGTATTACCCCAGGCCTTTAACTCACTCGGCCATTCGGGGCGGCAATGATGTCCATTTAACTCTTTCGCTGCCAGCTTGTTACATTTTCTTTCGTTCTTCTATTGTGTACGCTCTGGGTCTAAGGGTTACACCATGAAGGAGATGGCCGTCTCATGCTACAGACAAACATTGAACAAAACCTCCCATTAACGAGTATTTGTCTCAGCCAGACTTCTGTAGATTCCAGTTGATTACTTTATAGACAACAACCCCCCTTAGTCTGTTAACTATAGTCAGTGCGAGACAGCAGTGATTCATGGAACATTTACATTGTCCTGGGGATCCTGGCGGAGAAGCAGCATTGAAATGGAGGGCCCTCCCCGCCCCCAGGCGCCATGTGCCGTCCTCCTCTCTGTTTATTTTTGATGCGGAGATGCTGGGGTGGACAAAAGTGAGAAGTCGCACAACACCAGGTTATAGTCCAACAGTTTTATTTGAAATCACAAGCTTTCGGAGCTGCTGCCCCTTCACCTGACGAAGGAGCAGCGCTCCGAAAGCTTGTGATTTCAAATAAAACCGTTGGACTATAACCTGGTGTTCTGCGACTTCTCACTTCTGTTTATTTTTGTTTATGCCACTGCTCCAATCAACAACTCTATACTCTCTGGAGTTTAGAAGAATGAGAGGTGATCTCATTGAAACATATAAGATTCTGAAGGGGATTGACAGGGTAGATGCTGAGAGGTTGTTTCCCCTGGCTGGAGTGTCTAGAACTAGGGGGCATAGTCTCAGGATAAGGGTTAAGACTGAGATGAGGAAGAATTTCTTCACTCAGGGGGTTGTGAATCTTTGGAATTCTCTATCCAAAAGAGCTGAGGATACTGAGTCATTGAGTATATTCAAGGCTGAGATAGGTTGATTTTTGGACTCTAGGAGAATCAAGGGATATGGAGATTGGGCGGGAAAGAGGAGTTGAGGTTGGAGATCAGCCATGATCTTATTGAATGGAGGAGCAGGCTCGAGGGGCCGTATGGCCTACTCCTGCTCCTAATTAAAAAAATACAACTTCCATTTATATAGCGCCTTTAACATAGTAAAATGTCCCAAGGTGCTTCACAGGAGCGTTGTAAACAAAATTTGACACCAAGTCACATAAGGAGATATTAGGACAGATAACCAAAAGCTTGGACAAAGAGGTAGGTTTTGAGGAGCATCTTCAAGGAGGAAAGAGAGGCAAAGAGTTTTAAGGAGGGAACTCCAGAGTTTTGGGCCCAAGCAGCTGAGGGCACGGCCCCCAATGGTGGAGAGTTGAAAATCGGTGATGAGCAAGAGGCCAGAATTGGAGGAACGCAAAGAGGGTTGTGGGGCTGGAGAAGGTTACAGAGATAGGGAGGGGCAAGACCATGGAGGGATTTGAAAACAAGGATGAGAATTTTAAAATCGGGGAATAACTGACGTATGAAGACCCCAAGGAAGGGGTTGAAACTCCTTGGGGGACTTAGCAACTCAATAGAAATGGAACTTGGAGCCCGCCTTTTGGCCCTGATTTCCATTGCCCCACTATTGGCCCTAAGCTCTAGAATTCCCTCCCTAAACCTCTCCGCCTCTCTCTCCCCCTTTTAAGACACGTAATACAGGCTGGCACTTGAGTGCAGCACTGAGGGAGTGCTGCATTGTCAGAGGTGCCGTCTTTCGGATGAGTCGTTAAATCAAGGCCCCCATGGATTTACAAAGGGTAAATTGTGCTTGACTAATCTATTGGAATTTTTTGAGGGAGTAACTGGTAAAATAGATGGGGGAGAGCCAGTAGATGTGGTGTACCTGGACTTCCAAAAGGCCTTCGATAAGGTCCCACATAAAAGATTAGCAGGGAAAATTGAAGCTCATGGGATAAAGGGGAAAGTACTGACGTGGATAGAGAACTGGCTGTCAGATAGAAAACAGAGAGTTGGAATAAACGGCTCATTTTCTGAATGGCAGGCAGTAACAAGTGGGGTACCACAGGGATCTGTCCTGGGTCCCCAGCTGTTCACAATTTACATTAATGACCTGGATCAGGGAGTCGGATGCAGCATTTCCAAATTTGCAGACGACACTAAACTAGGAGGGGGGGTGGGCTCAGAGGAGAAGACCAGGAAGCTCCAGAGCGATTTGGACAGACTGGGTGATTGGGCGGATAAATGGCAGATGCACTATAATGTGGACAAGTGCGAAGTTATCCACCTTGGGTGCAGGAACGGGAGGGCAAATTATTATTTAAATGGCAATAAATTGGGAGAGGGGGAAGTACAGAGAGACCTGGGTGTTCTTGTACACCAGTCACTGAAGGCGAGCATGCAGGTGCAACAGGCGGTCAAGAAGGCAAACGGTATGCTGGCCTTCATAGCAAAAGGGTTGGAATACAGGAACAGGGATACCTTGCTGCAGCTGTACAGGGCACTGGTGAGACCACACCTCGAGTACTGTGTACAGTTTTGGTCGCCTCATCTGAGGAAAGATGTTCTTGCCATGGAGGGGGTGCAGCGGCGATTCACCAGGCTGATACCAGGAATGGCGGGATTGACCTATGAGGAGAGACTATGTAGTTTAGGGATGTACACACTGGAGTTTAGAAGATTGAGAGGGGACCTCATAGAAGTGTATAAAATTCTGAAAGGTCTAGACAGACTAGATGCAGAAGGAATGTTTCCCTTGGCGGGTGAGAACAGAACTAGAGGACATAATTTAAGGATAAGGGCTAAACCATTTAGGACAGAAATGAGGGGGAATTTCTTCACTCAGAGGGTGGTGAACCTGTGGAACTCATTGCCACAGAGGGCAGTGTATGCCAGCTCATTAAATATATTTAAGAGGGAATTAGATATATTTCTACAGGCAAAAGGGGTTAAGGGTTACGGAGAGAAGGCGGGGACGGGATACTGAATTGGAGGATCAGCCATGATCTCATTAAATGGCGGAGCAGGCTCGAAGGGCCGGATGGCCTACTCCTGCTCCTATCTTCTATGTATCTATGTATCTATGTATTTGCTCTCTCAGGTGGGTGTAAAAGATCCCATGGCACTATTTTGAAGAACAGCAGGGGAGTTATCCCCGGTGTCCTGGCCAATATTTATCCCTCAACCAACATCATTTAAAAAAAAAACCCAGATTATCTGGTCATTATCACATTGCTGTGCGCGGTTTGGCTGCCACATTCCCTACGTTACAACAACGACTACACTTCAAAAGTACATCATTGGCTGTAAAGCATCCTGCAGTCGTAAAAGGCGCTATATAATTGCAATTTATTTCTTTTTCTTCCTTTCTTCCTTTCGCGAGAGCTTGCCTATGGGGGTAGTCTGAGATATTGGACCTGAGGAACGTATCTAGCGCAAGAATGTGACGCCAGTGCTACAGTTTCTAGTTCCTGCAGAAGAATGGGTTGGAGAGGACGATGCTACCTTGAAGTGGGCAACACGGTGGCATAGTGGTTAGCACTGTTGCCTCACAGCGCCAGGGACCCGGGTTCGAATCCGGCCTCGGGTGACTGTCTGTGTGGAGTTTGCACATTCTCCCCGTGTCTGTGTGGGTTTCCTCCGGGTGCTCTGGTTTCCTCCCACAGTCCAAAGATGTGCGGGTTAGGTTGATTTGGCTATGATAAATTGACCCTTAGTGTTAGGGGGATTAAATACGTGGGGTTACGGGGATAGGGTGGGATATGTGTCGGTGCAGGCTCGATGGGCCGAAATGGCCTCTATCTGCACTGTGGGGATTCTGTGGATTCTGTGAACCTTGATTTCAATACCATGAGTATTCAAGGCAGACCATGTTCTTGATAGCACCATGTTCCCAAGGAAGGAGCGAAGAGTGTCGGACAGGATATATCACACATTCAAATAGATTTTGTATTACTAGGCCATTTAGATCCTGCTAAGAGCACAACGACCTGTACACAGTTCTTTATGATGCGGAGATGCCGGTATTGGACTGGGGTGGACAAAAATGAGAAGTCGCACAACACCAGGTTATAGTCCAACAGATTTATTTAAAATTACAAGCTTTCGGAGCTGTCGCCCCTTCGTCAGGTAAAGGTACAATGAGTGAATCTACAATATTACACAGTATATATACACAGAAACTGCAGAGATACAATCTTTCAGGGAGGCCTTACATCAAAGACACACCAGAGCACAGCCAAGACAATGAGATGAGTCACAGGGGGTCCAATGTGTCAAATCCTGCTGTCTGCAGTTGAGCTTTTAACTTTTTTTGGGGGTTTGTTTTTTTTTTAAAAACTGGAAAGACAGACAACGATGTCGAGTCACGTTCTGTAGCGTGACATGAAAGATTGTATCTCTGCAGTTTCTGTGTTTATATACTGTGTAATATTGTAGATTCACTCATTGTACCTTTACCTGACGAAGGGGCGACAGCTCCGAAAGCTTGTAATTTTAAATAAATCTGTTGGACTATAACCTGGTGTTATGCGACTTCTCATTACAGTTCTTTAAATTAGAGATAAACAAAGGTTCGTGGTTTGATGCCCCGACAAAACAGGTGCTCTCGTGTTGTCACACCTCTTTAACAGTCTGCACCTCCCAGAGCTTGGCTGCTTTCGTTGCAAATAACATCACGGTCGCATAGTTTAACCTCAGTCCTGAACACTGGGCTCCCTCCCTCCCAAAATAGAGGGAGGTTCTTTTAGGCAACTGCGACATCTGTCTGGTACAAATCGAATACACGAGGGAATCAAATTCACGATTGTTTGGAGCGTTTTTAAAAAAAATTAAGGAACAGTATGTGTGAGCGCATGGTTTTGCGGGTTTAGCTGATGAGGGCGATGAATAACTGAGCCCTACCGATCCCTGGTCTTTGCTGAGCTTAGCAGGAGTTGCCGCTGAGGCATCACGTTCCCAATTCTGGCCTCGTGAGCATCCCTGATTTTAATCGCTCCACCATTGGTGGCCGTGCCTTCAGCTGCCGAGGCCCTCAGCTCTGGAATTCCCTCCCTAAACCTCTCCGCCTCTCTTTCCTCCTTTAAGATGAACCATAAAACCTACCTCTTTGACCAAGCTCTTGGTCACCTGCCCTAATACCTCCTTATATGAGGTTTACTAGACTAATACCTGGAATGGGCGGGTTGTCTTATGAGGAAAGGTTGGACAGGCTAGGCTTGTATCCGCTGGAGTTTAGAAGAGTAAGAGGTGACTTGATTGAAACATATAAGATCCTGAGGGGTCTGGACAGGGTGGATGTGGAGAGGATGTTTCCTCTTGTGGGAGAATCTAGAACTAGGGGTCACTGTTTAAAAATAAGGGGTCGCCCATTTAAGACAGAGATGAGGAGAAATTTTTCCTCACAGAGGGTCGTGAGTCTTTGGAACTCTCTTCCTCAGAGGGCGGTGGAAGCAGAGTCTTTGAATATTTTTAAGGCAGCGGTAGATAGATTCTTGGGAAGCAAGGGGGTGAAAGGTTATCGGGGGTAGGCGGAAATGTGGAGTAATCAGATCAGCCATGATCTTATTGAATGGCGGAGCAGGCTCGAGGGGCCGAGTGGCCTACTCCTGCTCCTAGTTCGTATGTTCGTATGTGGCTGGGTTTGATAACGCTCCTGTGCAGCGCCTTGGGCCGTTTTACTACGTTAAAGGCGCTTATATAAATACAAGTTGTTGTTGTGCAAAATGGGAATGGGGAAGAAGAGACGACGAAAGTAAAAAGATTAAAGCTTCATTTATTTTTGGGGAAAGAGGATTTGATAGATGGAAAAAAGGATAACAACAGATTTAAAAAAAGATGGATGGAGAATGAGGGGAAATAAGGACTACGGGCAAAGCTGAAAGAAAGTGCTTCCATTTTGTTTATTAGTTTAGTGGTATGTTAGTTCTTCAGGGCTAATAGTGAAGATGCAAGTCTATATCTGATTGGGCAACTTTATTGTGATCAGTCCAAGGAGGTGAGGATCTGCTTGGAACTGTTGACATTGTAAGAAATTTGTCAAAAACAGTTTCTTTGCCCCTCCCCCCCACACACCTGTCTCTTGCATAATATTACGTAGCAGTATGACATCGTATTTACAGCACGGAAACAGTCCATTTGGCCCAACTGCTCCATGCTTCACTCGAGTCTCCTCCCGCCCTTCTTCATCTAACCCCAAACAATGTATCCTTCTATTCCTTTCTCCCTCCTGTGTTTATCTAGCTTCCCCTTAAATGCATCTATGCTATTCGCCTCAACCACTCCCTGTGGTAGCGAGTTCCACATTCTCATCACTCTTTGGGTAAAGAAGTTTCTCCTGAATTCCCTATTGGATTTATTAGTGACTATCTTATATTTATGGCCCCTAGTCCTGGTCTCACCCACAAGTGGAAACATCTTCTCTACGTCTACCCTCTCAAACCCTTTCATAATCTTAAAGACCTCTATCAGGTCACCCCTCAGTCTTCTCTTTTCTAGAGAAAAGAGCTCCAACCTGTTCAATCTTTCCTGAAAGGTATAACCTCTCAGTTCTGGTATCATCCTAGTAAATCTTTTTTGCACCTTCTCCAGTGCCTCTATATCCGTTTTATAATATGGAGACCAGAACTGTTCAAAGTGCTCCAGGTTTGGTCTAACCAAGGTTCTATACAAGTTTAACATAACATCTCTGCTTTTCAATTCTATTCCTCTAGAAATGAACCCCAGTGCTTTGCTGGCCTTTTTTTTGTGGCCTTATTAACCTGCATCTTTACTTTTAGTGATTTTTGTATCTGTACCCCCAGACCCGTCTGCTCCTCTACCCCAGTTAGACTGTTATTTTCCAAGGAGTATGTGGCCTCCTTATTCTTCCTACCAAGCTTATCTATATTGACTCTTGCTCAGGTACAAATCGACAGGCAGCTCCCTGGCATTTCACCCAAGTGGGCATTCTTGGACAGTGAGTATTGGCAGATTATTGGGACATCATAACGAAGCCCGATCCTGTTCTTGCCCAGTGTGTACTTTCGAGCGGGGTGTGGGGGGGGGGGGGGGGTCGGGGGTCAGCAGTCAGGAGCGGAAAGCCTGGCTGATTTTTGGAGGTTAATTTTTCCGTAGTCTCTCGCCCAGCTGAGATTAGCTGCGGGTGCATTTACACACTAACTTTAGCGTGGCAGTGAAGTGGGAACTGTTTTATGCTGCGACGCTACAGCTGGTGTGCAAGTGAAGACTGGCGCAGGTGTTCTCGGAGCGCATCGCACGGGAACTGCTGAAGTGAAAATTTGCCGATGACCCCAAACTTGGGGGTGTGGCAAACAGTGATGATGATACCAATCGACTGCAGCAGGACATAGAAAGGCTAGTAGAATGGGCAGATAAGTGGCAGATGGAATTTAATACAGAGAAGTGTGAGGTGATGCATTTTGGCAGAAGGAACACGGAGGGGCAATATACACTTAATGGCACAGTTTTAAAGAGTGTGCAGGGACAGAGGGACCTGGGAGTTAATGTGCATAGGTCCCTGAAGGTGGGGGGACATATTGAGAGAGTGGTTAGCAAAGCATATGGGATCTTGGGCTTCATAAATAGAGGTATTGAGTACAAAAGTAGAGAAGTTATGCTGAACCTTTATAAAGCGCTGGTTAGGCCACAACTGGAGTATTTACCAGAATGGTTCCGGGGATGGAGGATCTTAGCTACAAGGACAGGTTGGAGAAACTGGATTTGTTTTCATTAGAGCAAAGGAGGTTATGGGGTGATTTGATAGAGGTGTACAAGATTATGACGGGTTTGGATAGGCTAGACGGGGAAAGGCTGTTCCCACCAGTTGATGGTACAAGGACTAGGGGACACAGATTTAAGGTTTTGAGCAAGAGATACAGGGGGGACGTGAGGAAAAACTTTTTTACGCAGCGAGTGGTGAGGACCTGGAACTCGCTGCCGAAGGAAGTGGTGGAAGCGGAGACACTCAATGTTTTCAAGGGGAGACTGGATAGGCACTTGAGGGAAATAAACTTGCAGGGCTACAGGGATAGAGCGGGGGAATGGACTGACTGGATTGCTCAACAGAGAGCTGGCATGGACTCGATGGGTCGAATGGCCTCCTTCTGTGCCGTTATGACTCTATGACTCAATGAACTGTGTGGATCCCAGACTGCAGTGTAAACCTGGTCTTCTGAAGGCCAAGGTTAAAAGTGCATCGTGTAGTGAGGACACATCTGGAATTTTACCAGCATGGTAGGTAAGACTGCTTCATAATTTTCTATTAAATTTCAGCTGAATGTTTTCGTGTGTCATGCACTCTGAGCAGAATGGCATCATCGATCGCGCGTCATGACATAATAATGTTAACTGGTTTCAGACCAATTTGTAAAATCCATTGTAAACGGTCTCTCCAAATCCGATGCTGGCTTGTGAATGATTTACTCTTTGTTCATTGCGGGGCAAGTATAAATACTGTATCTTCCGAAAGAAAGAAAGACTTGCATTTATATAGCGCCTTTCATGACCACCGGACATCCCAAAACGCTTCACAGCCAATGAATTACCTTTTTTGCAGTGTAGTCACTGTTGTAATGTAGAAAACACGGCAGCCAATTTGCGCACAGCAAGCTCCCACTAATAGCAATGTAAGAATGACCAGTTCATCTGTTTTAGTGAGGTAGATTGAGGGATAAATATTGGCCAGGACACCGGGGATAACTCCCCTGCTCTTCTTCGAAATTGTGCCATGGGATCTTTTACGTCCACCTGAAAGGGCAGATGGTTTAACATCTCATCCAAAAGACAGCACCTCCGACAGTGCAGCACTCCCTCAGCATTGCACTGGGAGTGTCAGCCTGGATTTTTGTGCTTAAGTCTCTGGAGTGGGGTCTTGAACCCACAACCTGCTGACTCCACAGCTGACACAGTCTGTGTGAATTGCTCTTCACTTGGCAGTGCCTGTTACCCACTGGGCTAATAAAGGGACTCGGCAGTTTTAGGGTGAGCATCAGTACAGATGCAGTCAAGGGCAACACGGTGGCATAGTGGTTAGCACTGGTGCCTCACAGCGCCAGGGACCTGGGTTCGAATCTGACCTCGGGTGACTGTCTGTGTGGAGTTTGCACATTCTCCCCGTGTCTGCGTGGGTTTCCTCCGGGTGCTCCGGTTTCCTCCCACAGTCCAAAAATGTGCGGGTTAGGTTGATTTGGCTATGATAAATTGACCCTTAGTGTTAGGGGGGGATTAAATATGTGGGGTTATGGGGATAGGATGGGATATGTTAGGGGGAATTAAATACGTGGGGTTACGGGGGTAGGGTGGGATATGTGTACTGTGGGGATTAAAGCAGGGACAGGGTACTGGATTTGGATGATCAGCCATGATCGTATTGAATGGTGGAGCAGGCTCGACGGGCCGAATGGCCTACTCCTGCTCCTAGATTCTATGTTTCTATGTAACAGTAACACAGCGTGCTGCCTGGGTGGGGTTACTGAGCTCAGCAGAGTGAGGAAGCTAAAGTAACATGCACAGTGGGAATGACACACTGGCTGGCTGAAGCCAGGTGATGGTTGTACCTGGTGGTCGTGTCAATTCCCCTAACTCGCTGTTTGATCAGTGACTCATGGCAGCTTTCAGACCATCAGTACTTATTGTTGAAACAAAAGGTGGCCCCAACCCCCAAGTAAAACTTTCTTTGCAACTATTTCCACTCCCTGCCCCCTCCCCCAAAGGTGTCTTGATGGTGAGATTCTAATTCTTAAAGGCACGAGCCTGGAAGTTACTGTTAGTGATATGGTTGTGTGAATGCTCGATACACTTGTATAACATTCCCCCCTCTGCTATTTTGACTGAGGTGTTAACCGTTTTATTGCTGTTTGTGGGAGCTTGCTGGGTGTAAATTGTCTGCCGCGTTTCCCACATTACAACAGTGACTCCACTTCAAAAGTACTTCATTGGCTGTAAAGCGCTTTGAGACGTCCGGTGGTCGTGAAAGGCGCTATATAAATGCAAGTCTTTCTTTTTTCTTTATGAAATGAGGTAACACCTCCATTAAAAGAGGAATTTGATGCAAATGCGTTTAAGTGTTTGTACAAGAACATTGTTGACAGCGATTTTCAGGCTCCAGAGAAAGTTAGTGGTCAGTGCTGTCACTGGGCTTTCTCTATCTGATACTAAGGGCTGGATTTTGATACTGGGGACGTGATGGAGGCGGGACTCCCACTTTTTGGGTTGTAGTCCCGCCTCCATCGACTTGTGGCCAACCCACTGTATTTTCACGTGATTGACCTTGTTGAGCCCGCCCAGCGGGCTCAGCAGACCAATCAAGGGCCACCCGGCAACAGGTGACACCGCAGATTGACATTTCATCTGTCAAGAGCTTTTGACAGATGAAATATCAGCGTTTGACAGCTCTGTGAAGCTGTCAAACACTGACAATCTGTCTTCTAACTTGAGTCCTTCCTCTCAGGCTGAGTTAGAAATCATTCCAGCACAGAAAACAGAAGGCTGCAGTTTTTGACAGCACCACGGCCATTGTGCTTTCTGTGCCGGTGAGATTTCTGACTCCCGAGACCTGAAGGGCTGACACCTGCAGGAGGAAGTTAAGGTAAGTAAAACTTTTCCCCACACTTTACACTTACCTTACACACTTACCTCTGCACACATGCACCCATCACTCACCTGCCCACCGGACATATCGACCCCTCCAACCCCTGCAGACCCACGGTCCGCCCCGATAACTTGGCGTGGTTGGGACCTGTCGGGAAGCCCACATTTCACACATAAAAATAGGGATTAGACAAAAAACTGCCTGTTAACTACCAGTTAACAGGCAGTTTATTGCCACTAATCCCCTTCCCGCCTCGGGGAGGCGGGTCCCAGCACAGGTCGGGTACCCGCCTCCAGCGAAACTGGCATGGAGGCGGGTTGGGGGCGGGATGGGTTCGGGACCCCTGAATCTGCAACTTTAACCCCCCACACGCCTCCAAACCCACCTCCACGGGTCAATGAAAATCCAGCCCTAAGTGCAGCACTGAGGGAGTGCTGTATTGTTGGAGGTGCTGCGCATTGGATGAGTTGCTAAACCAAGTACGCCCGCTCAGGTGGACGTTAAAGACGCCGAGGCCCTATTCGAGAAGACTGGGCAGTTCTCCCAGTGTCCTGCCCCTGGACTCGACATCCACTCTCCTCCAGCACTGGCACACTGCAAATCCATTGGCAGGATAGGTGCACCAACGTCAGTGTTCTCGCTCAGGCCAACATCCCCAGCATCGAAGCTTTGACCACGCTCGATCAGCTCCGATGGACGGGTCGCATTGTCCGCATGCCCGATACGAGACTCCCAAAACAAGCGCTCTACTCGGAGCTCCGGCACGGCAAGAGAGCCCCAGGTGGGCAGAGGAAACACTTCAAGGACACCCTCAAAGCCTCCTTGAAAAAGTGTAACATCCCCACCGACACCTGGGAATCCCTGGCCCAAGACCGCACAAAGTGGAGGAGAAGCATCCGGGAAGGCACCGAACACCTCGAGTCTGTTCGCCAGGAGCAAGCGGAAGCCAAGCGCAGGCAGCGCAAGGAGCGCACGTGAACCCAAGCACCCCACCCACCCGCCCCTTCAACCACCGTCTGCCCCACCTGTGACAGAGACTGTAGGTCCCGCATTGGACTCTTCAGTCACCTGAGAACTCATTTTTAATGTGGAAGCAAGTCATCCTCGGTTCCGAGGGACTGCCTAAGAAGAAGAAGACTGCAGTATGTACCATCTACAGGGTGCACTACAATAACTCACCAAGCTTACTTTGACTGCATCACCCTGCTCCACTGAGAGAGGCAAGAGCAGCCATGTCATGGGACCGCCATCATCCAATTCCTATACATGCCAACCTACAAAACTCAGAAAAGCTGATCAACTTCAAAAATAGCTCAAAAAAATAACATAGAACTGAAAACCCTATAACCTCTCTGCCTCCTCTCCTCTCTCCTTCTTTTAGACCCTCCTTAAAACCTACTTTGACCAAACGTTTAGTCACCCCTCCTAATATCTTCTTTGGCTCAATGTCAGTTTTTGTCCAATTACGCTTCTGTGATGTGCCTGGTTTTTTTTTTCATATGTTATTGGCTCCCGTTTAAGCAACGCCTCGATTTTAAAATTATCATCCTTGTTTTCAAATCCCTCCATGGCCTCGCCCCTCCCTATCTCTGTAACCTCCTCTAGCCCCACAACCCCCCGAGATTTCTGCGCTCCTCTAATTCTGGCCTCTTGAGCATCCCTGATTATAAATCGCTCCACTGTTGGTGGCCGTGCCTTCAGCCGCCTAGGCCCTAAGCTCTGGAATTCCCTCCCTAAACCTCTCTGCCTCACTACCTCTCCTCCTTTAAGACGCTACTTAAAACCTACCTCTTTGACCAAGCTTTTGGTCACCTGCCCTAATTTCTCCTTATGTGTGAAGTGCCTTGGGACATTTTACTAAGTTAAAGGGGCTATATAAATACAAGTTGTTGTTGTTGTTGTTAAAGGCGCTATATGAATGCAAGTTGAATAAAAGCCTGTGAACAACTGTTTTGACTAAATAAGTTAAATTCCTTTTTGTTGCATTGGATTGCAGGATTTTTTTTTTATTGGTGTTTATGGTAAACATTCCACAATTCAGTGTGTCTTTTACTCGGTGAAAAATGAATCCTAATGCCCTGACATATGAAAAGTAGTTCCAATGAGAGTGCAGTGGGACGTGAACTTGTCATGACATGACCCAATATTTCATCAGTTGTATTGTAGGGGGGGAAAAACCACACAAGGAGTAGTTTTCTCAGTGGGGGATTTAAAACTTTTCGAAGGGGGATGTGATCTCTGACGGCACAAAATTAATTTCCTAGGAAACTTTGCTCTTTGACACTTTAGTGTATCTTCCGGCATTTTTAAGTCTACTGTATACCTATCACATAGGAGTGTGATTCACAATTGCCTCTTCATTTATGCAGCATCAGCAGGTCATTGGATACCATTGAATAACATGGTAGCATAGTGGGTATGTTACTAGATTAGTAATCCAGAGGCCTGGACTAATTATTTCAGAGACAAGAGTTCAAATCCCACCACAGCAGACTGGGGAATTTAAATTCAGTTAATTAAATAAATCTGGAATAAAAAGCTGGTGACCATAAAACTACCAGATTGTCGTAAAAACCCATCTGGTTCACTGATGTCCTCTAGGGAAGGAAATCTGCTGTCCTTACCTGGTCTGGCCTATATGTGACTCCAGACCCACAGCAATGTGGTTGACTCTGAAATGGCAGCTCACCACCACCTTCTCAAGGGTAATTTAAGGATGGGCAATAAATGTCAGTGATTCCCATGAACGAATAATAACATTTTTTTTTCCTGATGACCAGGGATATGTAGTGCCAATTCAGCGACTGGGCTAACTGCTGCTTTAAACTGTAAGTGGGAAAAGAGGGAATCTCTGATCAGATCTGATCCAAACCGGGAACTTCTGACTCCCCACCTGTCCACTTAAAACTACAACAACAACAACAACTTGAATTTATATAGCAACTTTAATGTAGTAAAACGTCCCAAGGGGCTGCACGGGAGCGTTATAAGACAAAAAATTTGACACTGAGCCACATAAGGAGAAATTAGGGCAGGTGACCAAAAGCTTGGTCAAAGAGGTTAGGTTTTAAGGAGCGTCTTAAAGGAGGAAAAAGAGGTAGCGAGGCGGAGAGGTTTAGGCAGGGAATTTCAGAGCTTAGGGCCCAGGCAACAGAAGGCACGGTCAACAATGGTGGAGCGATTTATAATCAGGGATGCTCAAGAGGGCAGAATTAGAGGAGCACAGATATCTCGGGGGGTGGGGGGGTGGGTGTGGGGCTGAAGGAGATTACAGAGATAGGGAGGGGCGAGGCCATGGAGGGATTTGAAAACAAGGATGAGAATTTTGAAATTGAGGCGTTGCTTAACCGGGAGCCAATGTAGGTCAGCGAGCACAGGGGTGATGGGCGAACGGGGCTTGGTGCGAGTTAGGACACGGACAGCCGAGTTTTGGATGACCTCAAGCTTACGTAGGGTGGAATGTGGGAGGCCAGCCAGGAGTGCGTTGGAATAGTCAAGTCTAGAGGTAACAAAAGCATGGATGAGGATTTCAGCAGCGGATGAGCTGAGGCAAGAGCGGAGACAGGCGATGTTACGGAGGTGGAAGTAGGCGGTCTTAGTTATGCCGCGGATATGTGGTCGGAAGCTCATTTCAGGGTCAAATATGACACCAAGGTTGCGAACAAGCATTAAACCACAGCGTATTGTGTAATAAGTCAGTGTGGATTTGGAGGGTCTCGGTTATAGGATCCTGAGGATTGCTGTCTCATTAAAAGGAACTCTGATTAGATTCCAGACTTTTAGTGCAGATTCCTCATACAACATCATCAATGAAACTAAAACTAAAATTTTACTAAATGAAACAGAAATAAAACTCACTCATCATGAAAGCTGAACCTGAAGGAATGCATTGTCATTCCTGGAGGGCCAGTGATATGTGACTAAGCACGACAGTGAGCAGAGCAGCAGGAAGAGGAGCTGTCACCAAGCTGGGACACAGTGGAGACTAGTTTGATAAGGGGCTGAATGGAGCTTGGCTTCGCCCTCTCCCGATCTCTGTAATCTCCTCCAGCCCCACATCCCTCCGAGATTTCTGCGTTCCTCCAATTCTGGCCTCTTGTTCATCCCCGATTTTCATCGCTCCACCATTGGTGGCCGTGCCTTCAGCTGCCTGGGCCCTAAGCTCTGGAATGCCTCTCTGAACCGCTCCGCCTCTCTCTCCTTTTAAGACGCTCCTTAAAACCTACCTCTTTGACCAAGCTTTTGGTCACCTGCCCTAATATCTCCTTATGTGGCTCGGTGTCAAATTTTGTTTGCTTAACCGCTCCTGTGAAGCATCTTTGTACGTTTTACTACGTTAAAGACGCTATATAAATACAAATAGTTGTTGTTGTTTGGTGTGGGGGGGGGGGGGGAGTGGTCAGACTGGAGTCTGGTGTGGGGGGAGCACCATTAATGGAATTAATTGTTACGGAGTTCCACAATAAAATTAAATGCCTAAGTGTGTGAAAATGGTGACAGTTTATGAAGTTACTGATTTGAATTGGGCTGTACACATGCTGGGATACAGTTACATGGGAGAGGTCGCTCTACAGTGTTACCCAGTGATTATTCTGGAGGGTGGACCGAGACCGTGTGTGTCAGCAGGCAGGTGACAGAGGAGGACATCACAGCTGAGTCTGATTGTTTTCCTCGCCCAAAGTCCACACACACAAAGCACACGTTCCAGCAGGATTCTGGAGCAGGAACCTTGGCTGATTGTTAATTTTTTTTATTTCCTGTCCCCACATAAGGTGAGGTGAGGGGGAGGGGGGGGGGTTGCCATTTGCCAACCCTCTCGGATTGTCCGGGAGTCTCCCGGAATGAAGGATTGGTCTCCCGGGCTCTGCTGCTGGCCACATCGGGAGAAAAGTACTTTGTATTCGCGGTTTGCGCCTGTCCGCTTTCACTTCCCGCGGGTCACCGACGGGCCTGAACTGCAGCCCGCTGTAATAGTTAATTCAACTTATCGATTCCCTGCTCCAAACGCCATGATCTTCATCGGATCCCTTCCGCAATTCTGGGAGTTAATGGGGGATGCCCCTGACCAGAATGCAATGCACGCCAGAATATGCCCTGTCAACTCTGGAGGAACCAAGTGCGCAGGTTCAGAAGGGGCTCTTCTTTGTATGTCGACTGGTAAATTTATTAAGTTGTTTTCCCTTGAGTATAGAAGGTTGAGGGGTGATCTAATCGAGGCGTTTAAAATGATAAAGGGATTCGATAGGGTAGGTATAGAGAATGTATTTCCTCTGCTGGGGAAACCAGAACAATTGGTACAATTTTAAAAGGGGTGCAGGAACAGAGAGACTTGGGGGTGTACCTACACAAGTTTTTAAATGTGGCAGGACAAGTTGAGAAGGCTGTTAAAAAAAAAAAAAAAATGCATACGGGATCCTTGGCTTTATAAACAGGCATGGAGTGCAAAAGCAAGAAAGTTAGGCCAAACCTGAATAAAAACTCTGGTCCAATTCTGGGCACCACACTTTAGGAAGGATGTCAAGGCCCTTTAAAGGGTACAGAAGAGATTTACTAGAATGGTACCGGGGCTGAGGGACTTCAGTTATGTGGAGAGACTGGAGAAGCTGGGGTTGTTCTCCTCAGAGCAAAGAACGTTATGGGGAGATTTAATAGAGGTGTTCAAAATCATGAAGGGTTTTGATAGAATAAATAAGGAGCAACTGTTTCCACTGGCAGAAGGGTCGGTAACCAAAGGACACAGATTTAAGGTCATTGGCAAAATAACCAGAGGGGAGATGAGAATTTTTTCACGCAGCAAGTTGTTATGATCTGGAATGCACAGCCTGAAAGGATGGTGGAAACAGATTCAGTAATAGCTTTCAAATTGGATACTTGAAGGGGAAAAATTTACAGGGCTATGGGGAAATGGCAGGGGGAGTGGGACTAATTGGATAGCTCTTTCAAAGAGCTGGCACAGGTATGATGGGCTGAATGGCCTCCTCCTAATTCAACCTCTTAAGCCTGTTCCGCCATTCAATGAGATCATGGCTGATCTGTATCCTAGCTCCATCCACCCGCCTTGGCTCCATATCCCTTAATACCCTCGGCTAGCAAAAATCTATCGATCTCAGATTTAAAATCATTATTAATCTACTGCTTTTTGTGGGAGAGAATTCCACACTTCTACCACCCATTGTGTGAAGAAGTGTTTCCTAACTTCTCTCCTGAATGGCCTGGCTCTGATTTTAAGGTTATGCTCCCTTGTCCTAAACTCGCCCCCACCAGCAGAAAAAGTTTCTCTCTCTCGCTCTACCCTATCGATTCCTTTCAAAATCCTGAAAACCTCAATCAAACCATCCCTTAAACGTTTATATTCCAGGGAATACAAGCCTAGTTTCTGTAATCTCTTCTGATAATTTAACCCTTGGAGCCCTGGTAACATTCTGGTGGATCTGCGCTGCACTCCTTCCACGGCCAATATATCATTTCTAAGGTGCGGTGCCCAGACTGTACACAGTGCTCCGGATGTGGTCTAACCTGGGCTTTGTACAGCTGTAGCAAAACTTCCTCCCCTTTACATTCTAGCCCTTTAGTTATAAAGACTAACGTTCCATTAGCCTTTTTGATTATTTTTTGTACCTGAGCACTATATTTCAGTGATCTGTGTACATGGACCCCATAATCTCTTTGGACCACCACTGTTCCTAGCTTTTCACCATTTAAAAAAAATACAGGAAACTCTCGTTTAAACGGCACCTAAATATCCAGAATTCTCTATTAACCGGCAAAATTCATACTCCGAAAACAACACCTCAATAACCGGAAATGTTGCCGAGTCCGAGTCTCCCGCGGTGGCCGAGTTAGTCAGTGGGGGTAGTTCTCCAAACTGCCACTACTCGGCTTCTTGGCGCTGTCGGAAGTCCGAACACCTCAATAACAGGAGTCTGACTCTCCCGCGCTGCTGGTAGTCTCTTTAACACAACATTCTGTAGGTGAGTACCCAATTATGCTGCACATTTCTTGATTTTTTTATTTTTGTTTGTTAAAGATAGCCTCGGTAGATAACCCTCTCCGTCATCCGGAATTTTTAATCAACCGGCCCCATCCCGGTCCCGTCGGTGCCGGATACCAAAGAGTTTCCTGTACTGATCTATCCTTTCTTGGTCCAAAATGGATGACCTCACACTTACCTGCGTTGAAATCCATCTGCCACAGTTTTACCCACTCATTTAATCTATCAATGTCTCTGTAATTTTATGCTCCTGTCTACACTACTGACTATGCTGCCAATCTCTGCTTCATTGGAAAACTTGGACATATGGCTCTCTATTATGTTATCTGAGTCATTAATAAATATAGTGAATAGTTGAGGCCGCAGCACAGATTCTTGTGAGACACCACTAGTCACTTCCTTCCAATTCGAGTCCACGCCCATTATCCCTACTCTCTGTTTTGTACCGCCTAACCAATCTCTTAACCAGGCCAATCATTTGCCTTCAATTCCATGAGCTTTAATTTTAGCTAACAGTCTCTTATGTGGAACTTTATTGAATGCCTTCTGGAAGTACGTATAAACTGTGCTGCATGATTCTATGAAGAGGGTATATTCTTAAAATTAGAGCCAGGCCATTTAGGCGTGAAATCAGGAAGCACTTTTTCACACAAAGGGTGGTAGAAATCTGGAACTCTCCTCCTCCCCCAAAAGGCTGTGGATGCTGGGTCAATCGAAGCTTTCAAGACTGAGGTCGATAGATTATTGTCAGGTAAGGGTATCAAGGGAGATGCATCAAAAGGCGGGTAAATGGGTTTGAGGTACAGATCAACCATGATATAATTGAATGGAGGAACAGGCTTGAGGGGCTGCATGGCCTACTCCCATTCCTATGTTCATTCAACAGCCACTCTGTTGACAGCAAATAACTAGTCAGTTGAAATCTTGCATATCAAAAAAATCCACTGAATGCATTGAATATACTTATAATGTCATAGGAAAATGTTACATTTCGAAAATGTTAAGAGTTGGAGAGGAGCATTTAAATATACTGTTGGCAAAAGAAGGTAAAAGTTTTCTTCAAGAGTCTGCTAATGACTTCAATGGGCAAATTAACAGGTATTTAGGAAAGGGCACACTGTTGTTCTTAGTGCTGTATTATCAATATACGAACATACGAAAATGACAGACTGGTCCATTAAGCCTGCCCCACACAGTTGTGATGCTCCATGCATCACAATACTGACGCTCCCCACCCCACCCATAGCCATGTAATCACTTGGGAAAAACAGATTTAAAAAACAGGCTAACTGGGTGGGGGGGACTGGAAAATTATTCTCTCATCCCCTTAGGCGATCAAAACTAGTCCAGGAGATCACACTGGCTCTACATTACAGGAAACCTACCTTTTTGCATGAGGTGATGTCCACCCCAGCCAGAAACAGGGCCAGCTCTCGCTTGAATGAATTCAGCGAATCGACGTTCACCGTACGAGCTGGCAGCCTGTTCCACAGGTCCACTATTCTCTGGGGAAGAAGAACTGCCCAACATCCAACCTAGTTCTGCCCTTGCATACTCCAGGGCCTCCCGAACCTAATTAGTTGTAATAATTGGTCTACATAAACTAGTCCCTACAGTGTCAGCTGTGGCTCAGTGGGTAGCACTCTCGCCTCTGAGTCAAAAGGTTGTGGGTTCAAATCCCACCCCAGAGACTTGAGCACAAAAGTCTAGGCTGACACTCCAGCGCAGTACTGAGGGAGCGCTGCCACTGTTGTCTTTTGGATAACTGAGGCCTCGTCTGCTCTCTCAGGTGGACGTAAAAGCACTATTGGAAGAAGAGCAGGGGAGTTATCCCTGGCCAATATTTATCACACCTCGGCAGATAGTCAGGATGATTTAATTTAGTGGTCTGCAATTGTAAGGTACACATGCTTTGTTCTCTATCTATATATGCTTTGGCGATTCTGTATCTAATTTACTTCACCTGAGGAAGGGGCAATCGATAGCTCCGAAAGCTTGTGATTTCAAATAAAACTGTTGGACTATAACCTGGTGTTGTGCGACCTCTCAATATTTATCCCACAACCAACATCACCATCTGGTCATTATCATATTGCTGTTTGTGGGAGCTTGCTGTGCACAAATTGGCTGCTGCGCTTCCTACATTACAAGAGTGACTACACTTCAAAAAGTACTTCATTGGCTGTAAAGCGTTTTGGGACGACCTGAGGTCATGACAGGCGCTATAGAAATGCAAGTGTGTCTTTCTTTCAGATCATAAAAATTACTGTCTTTTGCCTAAACTGGCTCAGCGACTAACTCTGTGAGAGAGAAAACCCCCATCTATAGGATTTCCTCAGAAAGCAGAATACTGCCAATGCTGGAAATCTGAAATAAAAACAGAAAATGCTGGAAGCACTCAGCAGATCAGGCGGCATCTGTGGAGAGAGAAAGTTAGGGTTAACGTTTCATACAATCATAGAATGGTTACAGCACGGAAGAAGGCCATTCGGCCCATCGAGACCGTGCCAACTCTCAGCTAGTCCCACCCCCCTGCCCTTTCCCCGTAGCCCTGCAATTTGTTTTTCCTTCAGATAGTTATCCAACTCCCTTTTGAAAGATAAGATTGAATCTGCCTCCACCACCCTTTCAGGCAGTGCATTCTAGATCTTAACCACTCGCTGCGTAAAAAAGTTTTTTCTTACGTCGCCTTTGGTTCTTTTGCCAATCGCCTTAAATCTGTGTCCTCTGGTTCTCGACCCTTCTGCCAATGGGAACAGTTTCTCTCTATCTGCTCTGTCCAGACCCCTCATGATTTTGAATATCTCTATCAAGTCTCCTCTCAATCTTCTCTGCTCCAAGGAGAACAATCCCAGCTTCTCCAGTCTATTAACGTAACTGAAGTTCCTCATTCCTGGCATCATTCTCGTAAATCTTTTCTGCACCCTCTCTAAGGCCTTCACATCCTTCCTAAAGTGTGGTGCCCAGAATTGGACACAGTACTCCAGTTGGGGCCGAACCAGTGTTTTATACAGGTTCATCATAATTTCCACACTTTTGTACTCTATACCTCTATTTATGAAGCCCAGGATCCCGTAAGCCTTTTTAACTGCTTTCTCAACCTGCCCTGCCACCTTCAACGATTTGTGCACACGTACCCCCAGGTCTCTCTGTTCGTGCACCCCCTTTAGGATTGTACCATTTAGTTTATATGTCCTCGCCTCATTCTTTCTACCAAAATGCATCACTTCACACTTTTCTGCGTTAAATTTCATCTGCCACGTGTCCGCCCATTTCACCAGCGTGTCTATGTCTTCCTGAAGTCTATCACTCTCCTCCTCACTGTTCACTATTCTTCCAAGTTTTGTGTCATCTGCAAAACATAACCACTCTGTTACCGTTCCCTTTTGCATGAGGATTTCTTCAGCCTTACTAGCAGAAATCTGGCCAATCAGGTCTCACTTGCAATAATACTCATTTTGCACTCATTGTGGTTTAATGGCCACTTAACTAATTGAAGTAATGGCCGAGAATGTTAATCCTGCTCTGGGATAGCAGGAAATAAATTAAACATAGCATTGAAATTGCACAGCCTGATTAACTGGCAACACTGTTTCTTTCATTTTGAAAGACAATTCTGCTATTGAGCTGCTGGACCCCAAGTATTTACTCTCATGTGTAATCAACGTCTGAGTTTCGAAATCAGAAACAAAGATGAAATAACAATCGAGTAAGTTTTACAACGTGTGTGCATCATCGGCTTGCGTAGGATGCAATAAAAACCATGGGGCAATAATGCAAATATGCAAACTGTGGGTAGATGTCACATGGACTGGTTGTCACACAAGCCAGAGTTGGCAACTGTGGCTCAGTGGGTAGCACTCTTGCCTCTGATGTCAGAAGGTTGTGTGGGTTCAAAGTCCCACTCCAGAGACTTGAGCACAAAAATCCAGGCTGACACTCCAGTGCAGTGCTGAGGGAGTGCTGCACTGTCGGAGGTGGTGTCTTTCGGATGAGACGTTAAACCGAGGCCCCGTCTGCTCTCTCAGGTGGATGTAAAAGATCCCACGGCACTATTTCGAACAAGAGCTGGGGAGTTATCCCTGGTGTCCTGGCCAATATTTATCCCTCAATCAATATCACGTTACTGTTTGTGGGAGCTTGCTGTGTGCAAATTGGCTGCTGCGTTTCCTACATTACAACACTTCAAAAAGCACTTCGTTGTCTGTAGAGGGCTTTGGGACATCCTAGAGGTTGTGAAAGGCACAATAGAATCATAGAAATTTACAGCACGGAAGGAGGCCATTCGGCCCATCGTGTCCACGCCGGTCGACAAAGAGCTATCCAGCCTAATCCCACCTGCCAGCTCTTGGTCCGTAGCCTTGCAGGCCACGACGCTTTAAGTGCACATCCAAGTTCTTTTTGAATGAGGTGAGAGTTTCTGCCTCCCTTTCAGGCAGTGAGTTCCAGACCCCCACCACCCTCTGGGTGAAAAAAGTTCCCCACAACTCCCCTCTAAACCTTCCACCATTTACTTTAAATCTATGCCCCCTGGTTGTTGACCTCTCTGCTAAGGGAAACAGTTCCTTCCGATCCACTCTATCTAGGCCCCTCATAATTTTATACACCTCAATTAGGTCTCCCCTCAGCCTCCTCTGTTCCAAAGAAAACAACCCCAGCCTATCCAATCTTTCCTCATAGCTAAAATTCTCCAGTCCTGGCAACATCCTCGTAAATCTCCTTTGCACCCTCTCCAGTGCAATCACATCCTTCCTGTAATGTGGTGACCGGAACTGCACGCAGTACTCTAGCTGTGGCCTAACTAGCGTTTTATACAGTTCAAGCATAACCCCCCTGCTCTTGTATTCTGTGCCTCAGTGAATAAAGACAAGTACCCCGCATGCCTTCTTAACCACCTTATCTAGAAATGCAAGTCTTTCTTTTTTCTTTAAAGGGGAGATGAGATGAAATGTATCGTGGCAACCCTTTTGCCACCTCGCCTGTGATCGGTTACCTCCGTGCAAATCAACGATCAAACTCGGAACGTTCATGCTCTGTCTGACTCCTACACCGGCGGTGCTGTTGCCAACTGAGCCATGGTGGACCCAAGTTTTTCGAACGCTAGTTGATGTCTGCAAACTAGGAACCTGAGTCACTCGAGCAGTTCGAGTTCAGGAACAGCAGTCAAAGTTTAATGGGGATGAGTGTGAGATTAGGCAAGTCGGAACAGGAAGCATCTATGCCTATGAGTGGGTGGATTCTTCACATTAAACTTGTGTGCGTGACTGCTGTTGATTGTAGTAGCTGGTAATCGAAAAGCAAATTAGATGCAATTTAGTCGAGGATTCTGCGAAGCTCCTGGTGTGCCGATGGCAATCATTTTGTGTGGGCAAAACGTGTGTGTACTTGGTCCCGTGCCAAAGTTTAAGTGCTGTTTTGTAATGGGGAGTTGCTTTTGCAAATACAGGAGTGGAGTTGACGGGTGATGGGAGGGTTTGCGGCTGTCGACTGCACTCAAGTCGAGTCTAAACGCCCGATGTTTAACAACAACAACAACAATTTGCATTTATATAGCGCCTTTAACGTAGTAAAACGTCCCAAGGCGCTGCACAGGAGCGATTATCAAACAAAACTTGTCACCGAGCCACACATAAAGAGACATTGGCACAAAAATTCGGCCGTTCTCGGGTGAGTACGGACTGTGTACTCACCCGTATTCATTCCCGAAGTGCCGGTTTCCTGCATGCACTGCGCATGCGCGGGAAAGCGGCACTTCCGGTATGGCGAAGGGGGCGGTTCCTAGGTGAACCGCGTGCGCACTAGAGGCTGCGCACACGCAGCACACTTAGATTTTTTTTCAGGTTTCAACGCGAGGGTAAGTATTGAATCTTCTACGCTAGTAAAAAGGAGGCGTAAGACCCCTTTTGAACAAGGTAAGTAGTTAATTAAGTATAATTTTAAATTTTTTTCAACAGGTTTATCTTTTTTAGATACTTTAAAGAAAGGTAAGTTTATTTTTATAACTTTTAAAAAGTATTTTAATTTTTTCAAAAATTTAAATTTTTGTTTAAAGTGGTTAATTTATTTAACTATAGTTATTTTATTAATGTGATGGTTTAAAAAAAAATTTATTTGAGGTTTAGCTGTTCTTTTGGGGCCGATTTCAATTCACAGATTTGACAGGTCTCCTGTCAAATCTATGAATGAAAGATGGTCTGCTGCCATTGGCTCTCCATGGCCCACGTGATCCCAGGGGTCGCATCGCACTAACTACGCCCCTGGAACACGCAAGCACTGTGAACCGGCACTAGGGAGAGGCCCAGGACCCGAAGTTCCTGTGGGCCCAAAACACAACGGCAGGCGTGGTGGGTAAGAGCGCGCGCGATCCTTACCCCCGCGGCAAGCCGGAGTGGCGAATTTCTAGGCCATTAGGACAGGTGACCAAAAGCTTGGTCAAAGAGGTAGGTTTTAAGGAGCGTCTTAAAGTAGGAGAGAGAAGCGGAGAGGTTCAGAGAGGGAATTCCAGACCTTAGGGCCTAGGGTGCGGCAGGCACGGCCACCAATTGTGTGTGGGCAAAAAATGAGTGTGCTTGCCCCTGTTTTACGCACACAAGTTTAAGGGCCTGTGTACTGCACAGTGGCACCCAACATGAATGGCAGCTGGCTGAAATCTAAAAGCCGGGGGGGGGGGGGTGGTTGGGAGGGCCTTGGCGGGGCTCCACATGGAGGTTGCCGTCTCTAGAGAGGAGCACTGGAAAATTGTCAATGTAAAAGTTGTTAGACCCCAGCCAAGCAAGTGCACTTCCAGAAGCAAGGGGCCAATCAAGTTGCTGCTATCCAAAAGTTTAAACCCACCATGCCCACCAAAATTAAAAAAATAGCTCTGTGTCATTCAATAACACGAGTCACGCCATGTTCTATCGTAGGTGATGCACTCTGTCTTCACAAGTTAGATAAAGTTGAGCAAGGACATTCGTCCGTCAGTATTACTGGAACGACTGCACATGCGCGAGAGGTGCTCTAAAGTCACGATTTTCAGCTTTTATCATTCTGGCCAGGACACCGGCGATAACTCCCCTGCTCTTCTTTGGGATTACAAAGTTCCCCTGCTGTTGGTGAAGGGAGGGACGGGAGGTCCATCAGTGTGAAAATCGCATACTGGTCCATCGGGGCCGGAGAATTCTGATTTACAATACTGGTTCTAATGGCATTTACATTAGCTGGTTAAGGTACTCTGCTCCCAGAGGCACGTGTGATGCCCTATATATAGTGCAGCATTGCCTCCGAATTTAAAATGGGGCATGAAGGGCAGGTCAGATACAGAGTAGGATTGCAACTTTCTTCCACTGTTGCAAAGTAAGCATTCTCCATGGCTGTTATAACCTGTCCTGTGTGGGTTGGGGCGGGAGCAGCTCACGTTGTCCGACACTAGTTGTCCTGAGAAGGTGCTGGTGGGCCTTCTCTTTGGATCGCAGCAGTCCCTGTGCTCCATGAATGGGAAATTCCAGGATTGTGACCCAGCAACGATGAAGGAATGGTGATATATGTCCAAGTCAGGTTGGTGTGTGACTTGGAGGTTATGATGTCCCCATGACACTCCTAATCATGTTAGGTCGCTGTAGTGTGATTCAAAAGTGTTGACCAAGAAAAAACAGCACACAATACGTTCCTTTTGTAGGGCTGTTCCTAGATGACCAAATCATCTTTTCAATTTTTTCCCCTCTGTAGTGAAGTGTTGACTCCTGCTGGTGTAGGGTTCGACAGGTGCTGGCAGTCAGGCTGCCTATTTTTCAAATGTGAGGCCTAAGTTTTCTTCCATTATCCCATCCCAAAATTGAGTGGAATAACAGAGCAAATCAGGCAGCAAGGCCAATTGCCATCACACCGCCCTGACCTGAACTTCCCTCCTCAGCTGGACATCTCTTCCCTGTCCGCCACATGCAAATGAGGAAAAGTTAAAGAACATGAGCAATAATGGTTGGAAAATTATAGCTTACAATAGTAAACTAGTCCTCTTCACAACTGGGTCTTGGTAAGTTAATGATTGTGCGCACAGTGTTTAAACACTGATAATAATTGTGTGCTGTCAACAAGCCAATAAGTTACATAATCTGGCAACGGGAAAAGACCGAGATTGTGACTCTGCTCTCTGGGGAAAATGTCTATTGAAAGCAGGTGCTGACTGTGGTTCCATGAGAGCAGGTTATGGGAAGTGGTGTGTAATATGAGCACTAAACCGGATATGCCTTCTTAAAAGAAGGTGGAAAAATAAATTGGCCTCTGAATAAAAGGAGGCGGGATATTGTGTGAACATAAAAGGACATTTTTCTTGGGAGGATTCAGCATTCACTCTCTGACAACTGAAAGACTCGAATGTTCACAGAAATGTCCATCTTTGTCTAAAATCTGAGGTACAAGTCATAGGATATAAGATGTGGAATTTCCAGCTGAAGTCGAAGGTTAACTTTCAGGAGCAGGAAGCCTGGCTTATTTATGGCTCCCTTGCCCAAGGGTGCTGGGGCGAGTGGCAGATTCAGACGAGATGTGCTAACTAAACACAGAAACAGGGATATGTCCTAGCATCTGCCTGGTCGATATGCCTCGATTTCACACAAGGCAGTCCGTTTATCAAATAGGCCATTAGTGGAAGTCACGCTACATCGACAGTTGTGTAGGAAGTAAGCGTTTATGTGAGGTATAGGTACATTTTGTTTGTGATGTTCCTTGATATTCAGCCTTAAAGGAAACCACTGCTTTGTGTGGTGGTGGGGGTAGGGGGCGCACAAAGTAGGAGGTTAAAGTACTTTCAATGTAAAGTACCCATGGGTAAGTAAAACTTGTTGCACTCTATGATAGTTCCCTCTACAGTGATGTTGTAACGTTCCTTGGCTTTAGCCTCAGAAGACTAGCTCCCAATGTGACATTTCCATTTCCCCCAGCAGTCATTCTTGTGGCCTCTCTGAATGTGATCACTTATCTGCGGCCAATTTGTGCTATAATTTGTGCGATATTATGCAGCGTTGGCTGGGAGCCTGGGTCCAGCAGGAACTGAGGTGAGATGACTTCAAAGTCATTATCCCTAGCAGGTCCCTTACAGCCATAAGAGAAAGGAGCTTTTGGCTTCTCGATCCAGTTTGGGTTGAATTAAAATCCAGCAATAGTTCATATTCTTTTTATTCTCTTGTAAATGTTATGCTCATCCAGGTAAGGCACGTCGGTGCTGGACCATGGGACGCTTTCAATGTTGGACATCCTGTGTCAGCATCATAAACTCCGAGGTCAGGTTAGATAGAGAGTATAGCTCCCTCAACTCTGCCCAAACTATGCTCTTTAGCCCAACCTTCAGAAGGGCACCTGTATGACATTTCTCTCTATTACTACACCAGTCATCCTGTGGCCTTTCTGATTTGAGTCTGCTAATTTAGTGCCAGACGCGGAGGGTCTGTTTGTTCTGAGGTGCCCACATGGACCGAAACTACCCAATCTCATTTCACACAGGACCCTCGCCGCCAGCAGTCAAGAAACCTTTATTCCATCATTCTGGTCTGGGTATGAACCCAGGTCCCACAGGTGGAGTGGCTATTACAAAAATCAAAATACTGCGGATGCTGGAAATACTCAGCAGGTCAGGCAGCATCTGTAGAGAGAGAGGAACCAAGTTAACATTTCAGGTCGATGGCCTTTCGTCAGAACTGGAAAAAAGTTAGAAATATAACAGGTTTTAAGCAAGTGCAGAGGCAGGGAAAGGGCGGAGGAGAGAAAGGACAAAAGGGAAGGTCTGTGACAGGGTGGAAGGCAGGAGTGATTAAATGACAAAAGGGATGATGGTGCGAGGCAAAAGGAGATGGTAATGGGATAAGTAAAGAAACAAAAGATGGGTCTAGAGGAGGTGTAAATGGGAATGGCAGAATCATCAACAGCTGCCATCCAAAAAAATGGGGGCAGAGGTTGTGCTAGGTGAAAAAGCTAAGATGTGGTTGGACAAAGATGGTCCCGTTCTCTTTGGAACATGATGGTTGTTGGGACTATGGACTTGTCACCTGTGGATTGCAGCAGAGTTGAACTGTGCGCTCTATAAGATCGGCTTAATATGCTGGAGTTTAACTCACATGCCTTTAAAACGGGGAGGGAAAATCTCTGAGCTTTACCTTCGTTTGAGGTTTGACATGTTGGGATGTTGAGAATGGGGACGACATTGGGATCCTTAGTTTTTGCAGTTGCAGACTTTTGAACTGTTTCAAAAGAGCGCGTCATAAATGTTGTCGTGATCATTCTTCGTCAGTATATTATTTGTGTGCAAAACAAGGCACTTGCATCCCCTTATTAGCAATAAATGGCGCATTCATGGTTAAAAGCTACCCGCATTACAGCAAGCGACACCGTTAATGTCGCAAGGGAATGACTGCAACAATATTCCCATTATTTCCTGAAATGAATAGCCCTGCCAATCCCACAGAACAGGTTTGAGTACAAGATGCCAAAGGCGCACAGATTTCTGTATTGACACACCTGATGATGATGAAATTAGTTTATTGGACTCATTTTGCCCAGAGTGCTGAGCTGCAGTTGTTATGAATGTTTGTTTTTGTTTAATGTGGCAATATTTGTCTTGGAGATTTGACTTCCCTTCCTCTGGCTCCAGACAGTCTCTGTATTATCTCTACTATAGACACAGTTCTTGCTCTTTAGTTTATCTCCAAGGTGTCATTCATGTGTGAAGGTATGTTGTGAAGATAAGAATTACTTTTGACTCAATTGGTCAACTCTTTGGATGACCATTTCATGGGTGCCGGCCATTCTGTGATATCTTACCCAAGTAAGCATCTTCAGGTCCGATCCTAGACGGGTAGTGTCAGCAGAATCTGTGTGAAGAGCGTCACGGTAGAGTCCAATTTTGACCTTACCCAAAGTCCATACAGGCACTTTGCAGTAGGGGCAACCAGATAGTGATCAGGATCTTGATGGCTTTCCCTTTCATTTCCCCCCCGCACCCGCCCCCCGCCACAAATCAGAGGTAAAGGAGCCAATTGTGGCATGGTAGTCGACGCTCCCGCACTTAACAAGGATAGAATATGGAACTTTCTGCTCTGCGTGGCTCAGTTCTAAACGGAGTGCTACTTTACCCAGTAAACCATTAGTTATGTTTACTGTAGCAGATTTTTTTTTACACCAGCCAAAGTACGGTAGCATAGTGGTTATGTTACTGGACTAGTAATCCAGAGGCCTGGATTAATGATCCAAGAGGCGTGAGTTCAAATCCCGCCACTGGTAGTTGGGGAATTTAAATTCAGTTAATTAAATAAATCTGGAATTAAAAGCTAGTATCAGTAATGGTGACCATGAAACTACCGGATTGTCGTAAAAACCCATCTGCTTCACTAATGTCCTTTAGGGAGGGAAATCTACTGTTCTTACCCGGTCTGGCCTATATGTGACTCCAGACCCACAGCAATGTGGTTGACCCTTAACTGCCCTCTGCGGTTCAAGAAGGCGGCTCACCACCACCTTCTCAAGGGCAATAAATGCCAACCTTGCCAGTGACGCCCACATGCCATGAACGAATATAAAAAAAAAAGGTCTGGTTCAATCCTTGGCCTAGCCTGCATTAGTTCATTTAGTGTGGGGCTGGGGGAGTGGAGCACTACAACTTGCCTCAGCAAATCCATTCAGGACATGGGGGTAATCAACTCCCGCACATATTCTCTTTCCAGTGACCGCTGCTGGAAAGTGTGAACATGCAGACATGAGGTGGGGCGGGAGTAGACTTTGCTGTGGAGCCCCTCATAGGAACTTAGGAACAGGAGGAGGCCATTTAGCCCCTCGAACCTGCTCCGCCATTCAATTGGATCGTGGCTGATCTGTATATTAACTCCATTTTCTCAGTTTGGTTCCATATCCCTTAATACCATTGCTTAACAAAAATCTATCAATCTCAGTTTTGAAATTTTCAATCGACCCTCAGCCTCGACAGCTAATTGAGAGCGTTCCTGATTTCCACTACCCTTTGTGTGAAGAAGTGCTTCCTGACATCACCCCTGAACGGCCTAGCTCTAATTTTAAGATTATGCCCCCTTGTTCTGGACTTCCTCACCAGATGAAATAGTTTCTCTCTATCTACCCTATCAACTCCTTTAATCATCTTAAACACCTCACTTAGATTATCCCTTAATCTTCTACACTCGAGGAAATACAAGCCTAGTTTATGCATTGCTCATGTACCTTTAAGGATGTATGCACTAGAATGCCCAAATCTCTTTTTATCTCCACCTTCTTTAATGCTTTTCCCTGAAGGGTGTATGAATATTGAGAATTTTCCCTGCCCACATGCATAACACTGCACTTATCTAAGCTATACATCATTTTCCAGTCATGAGCCCAATCTCCCAACACACTAAGATCTGCCTGAAGCAGGCGAGTGTCATCTACAGTCCTGACACTCGCACAGATCTTGGTATCATCTGCAAATTTGCAGATCGTGCCCCCCACAACACCTACATCCAGATCATTAATAAAAATAGTAAAGAGCAACGGTCCCAACACCGATCCCTGCGGGACACCACTGGTGACCGGTCTCCAAACAGATCCAAATCCATCTATAACTACTTTTTGCCTACGTCCTGCCAGCCAGAACTGGGCCCCCTTGTTCTGACGAAGGGTCATCGACCTGAAACGTTAACTCTGTTTCTCTCTCCACAGATGCTGCCTGACCTGCTGAGTATTTCCAGCATTTTCTGTTTCTGGTTTTATTTCAGATTTCCAGCATCCGCAGTATTTTGCTTTTGTATTAAGTTCTAATAGTTGAGCATCATCTGCAAGGGTGAAGACCGATGCAAAGTACTCATTTAATATTTCCGCCATACCCAGTGAGTCCTTTGTAACCTGTTCTTGAACTTCCTTCAATGGCTTTGAAGTTCATCCCGTGGTCCAAAACAGGTGCCTGGTTGCTAAGGTCACCATGTTTTCCATCATGCCTCTTCCATGTGCTACTCAAACAGCAGATCGGAATCATAGATTGTTTTCTTCTTTTGTTTTGCAGAGAGAACGCAGAGCTGCTAGAAGAAGCCAAGAAGATGGAAATGGCAAAATTCCGTTACATACTCCCAGTGTATGGGATCTGCAAGGATCCAGTGGGACTGGTCATGGAGTACATGGAGACCGGCTCGCTGGAAAAACTGCTGGCCTCGGAACTGTTACCATGGGAACTGCGTTTCCGTATCATCCACGAGACGGCGGTGGGCATGAATTTTCTTCACTGCATGTCCCCGCCCCTACTGCACCTGGATCTGAAGCCTGCAAACATACTGCTGGACGGACACCATCATGTCAAGGTAAGTGCTGAAACCCGAACAGAATAGATCTCTTTTCTGCTTTTGTATAGCTTTTGATTTTCCTCATTCTCCCTGCTCCTGCCACGAAACCTAATCACATTCTCCCACCTCCCGCTGTGTTATCTAATCCCATTCTTCCTCCTCCCGCTATGTTATCCAATCCCATTCTCCCTCCTCCCGCTATGTTATCCAATGCCATACATCATTCCACAGACAACTGGAGGCAGCCATCTATCTGCTCAATGCGAATGTGGTCTCTAACTGGTTGGTGTAGGAGATTCCCTCTCCTGTGGCCTGGTCTCTACTCCGGGTTTTCCCCAGTGATAGAGTAGAGATGGAGAAAATGCTCTGTGGGAAATCGTTGGTTTGAATTATATCGCACAAGAAGGAGGTCATTCGGCCCATCGTGCCTGTGCTGGCTCTTTGAAAGAGTTATCCAATTAGTCCCACTCCCCCTGCTCTTTCCCTATACAAAATTTTCCTCTTCAAGTACATATCCAATTATGTATTTGAAAGTTACTATTGAATCTGCTTCCACCACCTTTTGAGGCAGTGCATTCCAGATCATAACAACTCGCTGCGTAAAAAGAATTCTCCTCATCTCCCCACTGGTTCTTTTGCTAATTATCTTAAATCTGTGTCCTCTGGTTACCGACCCTCCTGCCAGTGGAAACAGTTCCTCCTTATTTACTCGATCAAAACCCCTCATCATTTCGAACACCTCTATTAAATCTCCCCTTAAGTTTCTCTGCTCTCAGGAGAACAATCCCAGCCTCTCTCGTTCCACCTGAGTCCTAGAATTCTGTGGCATAATGTGTTGAAGCACCAACCACCGTGTCATCGCATTGTCACTTGAAAATGTTTTATAGAGCCTTTCAATTTCCCATCAAAAGAATTTTTTTTTTAAATTCCTGAGGGTAAAAGTGTAAGGAGCAGATGGCAGTAAAACGAGAGAACGAGCCAATCTTCTCACCCGCTCAGCTGTGAGAAAGGGTTAATGACGATAATTATATAACACTCTCTGTTTAATATTGATTATAGAAAAGGTGACCTGAGCTTGCTGTTGTATGAATGTCAAGTACTTTTATTCAGCTTTCATGAAATCTGTAAGTGGTTTGCAATGTTGTACATTGAACCTTTTCTCTGAATAGATCTCAGACTTTGGGTTGGCGAGATGGAATGGATTGTCTAACACGCAAGACATCAGTATGGACGGTTTCTGTGGTACAATCGCATACCTGCCTCCAGAACGTTTACGGCAGAAGAGGAACTCTGACATTAAGCATGACGTATACAGGTGAGACACTTTCCTCTTCACCCTGAATGAAGGCTTGTATAATAACTGGCCACACAGAAATTGCCGCAGGTGGCAAAAGATGGCTGCCAGTGCTGGCACTTTCTGTTGGAGCCATCAGTTTGTTCTGGCTGTAGGTGAGTCGAGCACGTGTGGTTTTTCCACAGCGCTATCCTGTACAGGTCCTCTACCAACAGAAGATTATCTAAACATCTCGGCCCCTCGACCCCCGCAGACCGACGGCCCGCCTCGCTGACCCTGGCGAAGTTCGGAGCCGTCGGGAAGCCCACACTTCAGGGCTGAAAAGAGGGATTCTCAAAAAAACTGCACTAATCACCTTCCCGCCTCGAGGAGACGGGACCCGGTGCGGGTCGGGGACCCGCCTCCTGGGAAGATGGCACGGAGGCGGGTTGGGGGCAGGATGGGTACCCGCCCCCAGATTCTGCCATTTTCCCGGCAGTCCCGCCTCCAACCCCGCCTCCCCAGGGCTGGCAAAATCGCCCTTTTTGTCAGTGAGCGCTGATGCTTGATAAGATTTTATGATAAGATATCAGAAATGCTGATCCAGCTAGCAGGAAGTGTTGATATCCCCTGCTCTGTACAAAAGAGAGGAATCTCATCTCCACTTGTAACTTTGCTCGGTGCCAAATTCTTCTTCGGCAGTTCTCTTAAAGATATTTCAAACGGCTCTCCAATTGTTTCTCTTCTTGTTGCAGCTTTTCCATCGTCATCTGGGGGATTTTAACGCAGAAGAAGCCTTTTGCAGGTACGTACTGCGAGAGGTTCCCTTTCCCCACAGATGTACCTGAGGTTGAAAGAGCCTTGCTCCAGCAACGCAGACACGTCCTGTTTTTAAAAAACACAAATTTTAATGAAATAAACCATGTTGTTTATGTAAAAGACAGATCACCATCTTTGAGTGGAAAGGTTCTTTCTCATTATCTGGGATCTGTGCTGTGTCTGATGACTCCTCCTTTCTTTCCATTAACTCTGAAAGAGGTTCTGTTCTGACTCCTGTTTTGTTTCCTCCTTCATAACAATAAGCTTCTCCGCTCTGTATTCAGTCTTTTGCTGCGGTTTCCACTCAACCTTTGCCAACTTTCTTCTAAGGTGCTCACAACCTTCATTCCTCTTACAATACCGATACTTTTCTTACTATTGGAATGTGGGCAATCATTCCTACCTAGTCTTCCTGAGAAGGTGATGGTGGCCTTGTTCTTGGTAGCAATTGTTTTTACAACGCAGTAGCTTGCTAACCCACTTGAAAGGCCATTAAGCATCAACCACGTGGTGTGGGATTGGAGTCACATATAGGCCAGAGCGGGTAGGAGTGCCAGATTTCCTAACGGTTGGGCTTTAATGACAATTCACCAATTTTCATGGTCATTTTTGTTCTGCGCCATCTCATAAATTATCAACTTTATTGACTTTCACAACTTCCCACAACCTGAGTTGCTAGTCCAACACCAAAGAACCCTACACTACTGTATCCTTTTCCTGAATCACTACATCTTGATCTTCTGGGAATAAAGGGATACGAGAACAAAGCAAGCACGTGGGATTAGGACAACTGCTCGTGTGAAGGCTAAACACCAATACAGAGCAGTTGGGTCAAATGGTCGGTTCTGCGTTGTAAATTCTTTAATTCCTCATGCCTTTCAAAAAAAGTAATAGAAATATTCTTTCTTTCAACTCTACAAAGTCCTGTCTCTCAAGTCCTGCCAACAGCTCCCACCTCATGCAGTTGTCAAATCCACCCTTACTTCCTCATCAATTGACATTCTTAGCCTCACAATCTTCTTTTATCTAAAATGGAATTCTCATATCTCCTCTATTGCTAAAGGTCCAAAAACCAGCAAAAACTCTAGTTTCTTCTTTGTACCAAATATTTATTTTTCCCTCAATAGCTCCTAACTACAATGCCCAAGTCTATCCAAAATTTGAATATTGTTTCCATATCTGGAAGATTCTTCTAACACTGTTTAGCTCTCCTGGACAGCTTAGAAAAAGATTGTTGTCTGATGGGTGACCCTTCACTCACTCCTAGTACACTCACTCACTCTTGCACACTCTCTTTCTGTCACACTCTCACACTCTCTCTCTGACACTCCATCTCTCTCTCACACACTCACATTCTGTAAACGTACTATCCTACACTCTCTTTCTCTCACACTCTCTCACTCTTTCTCTCACACTCTCTCTCACACTCTCCTCTCACACTCTCTCTCTGACACTCTCTCCCTCTCTCTCACACACACTCACATTCTGTAAACGTACTATCCTACACTCTCTTTCTCTCATACTCTCTCACTCTCTCTCACTCTCTCTCGCTCTCTCTCTCACACTCTCTCCCTCTCTCTCTCACACACTCACATTCTGTAAACGTGCTATCCTACACTCTCTTTCTCTCTCACTCTCTCTCTCACTCTCTCTCTCTCACACACTCTCTCTCTCTCACTCTCTCTCACACACTCTCTCTCTCTCTCTCTCTCTCTCTCTCACACTCTCGCCCTCTCTCTCTCACACGCACATTCTGTAAATGTGCTATCCTACACTCTCTTTCTCTCACACTCTCACACTCTCTCTCTCTCTCTCTCTCTCTCTGACAATCTCTCCCTCTCTCTCTCACACACTCACATTCTGTAAACGTACTATCCTACACTCTTTCTCTCACACTCTCTCACTCTCTCTCTCACTCTCTTTCTCTCACACTCTCTCACACACTCTCTCTCTCTCTGACACTCTCTCTCACACTCTCACATTCTGTAAACGTGCTATCCTACACTCTCTTTCTCTGACACTCTCTCTCTCTCTCTCTGACACTCTCTCCCTCTCTCTCACACACACTCACATTCTGTAAACGTACTATCCTACTCTCTTTCTCTCACACTCTCTCTCACACTCTCTCTCTCTCACACTCTCTCCCTCTCTCTCTCACACACGCATTCTGTAAATGTGCTATCCTACACACTCTTTCTCTCACACTCTGACACTCTCTCTCTCTCTCTCTCTGACACTCTCTCCCTCTCACACACTCATTCTGTAAACGTACTATCCTACACTCTTTCTCTCACACTCTCTCTCACACTCTCTCACACACTCTCTCTCTCTCTGACACTCTCTTTCTCTCACATTCTGTAAACGTGCTATCCTACACTCTCTTTCTCTGACACGCTCTCTCTCTCTCTGACACTCTCTCCCTCTCTCTCACACACACTCACATTCTGTAAACGTACTATCCTACTCTCTTTCTCCCACACTCTCTCTCTCTGACACTCTCTCCCTTTCTCTCACACACTCACATTCTGTAAACGTACTATCCTACACTCTTTCTCTCACACTCTCTCACTCTCTTTCTCACACTCTCTCTCTCTCTCTCTGACACTCTCCCTCACACTCTCACATTCTGTAAACGTGCTATCCTACACTCTCTTTCTCTGACACTCTCTCTCTCTCTCTGACACTCTCTCCCTCTCTCTCTCACACTCACATTCTGTAAACGTACTATCCTACACTCTCTTTCTCTCACACTCTCATACTCTCTCTCTCTCTGACACTCTCTTCCTCTCTCTGTTGGAACCAGGACTCATTCTACTTGAATTCATTTTTTCCAGGACTTAACACCTGTGGAACTCTTTAATATCTCCAACAACCTTTATACTTTCAAAATGGTGTTGAACCTACTGGCAGATTGATCTCGACCTTTTTCAGTGCAGTGCTCCCTCAGTACTGCACTGGAGTGTCAGCCTAGATTTTTGTGCTCAAGTCTCTGGTGGGGGACATGATGGCAGTAGCCTTCATGCGTTCCCAGGCATTCTGATGTTTTTTATTATATCTGTTTGGCCCAGTTGGTAGCACTCTTGCCTCTAGATCAAAAGGCAGTGTGTTCAAACCCCATGTCGGGGATTAGTACTTATAACCTGGGCTGCTGTTCTAGTGCAGTACTGAGGGCGTTGCCTTGTTGGATCTAGCAGAAGAAGAGCAGGGAGTCTTTCCCGTGTCCTGGCCAGGATTCCACCCTCCACTGATGCCCCGGAAAATGCTGGTCAATTGTCTCATTTGCTGTTTGTGAGATCAGCTGTGGAATGGCTCCTGTTTCTCTCCATAACCGTTACTGTACTTCAAATATGAAATACTTTCAGATGTGATAGACTGCCATTACTAACTGTACTGTACTACGTTGCTTTTCAATTTTCAGCTGAAACAAATATTCTGCACATTATGGTCAAAGTAGTCAGTGGTCTTCGTCCTGAGTTATCAGCGATTCCTAAATCGAGGCCACCAGCGTGCAAGAGTTTAATAAAACTAATGCAACGATGCTGGAAGGAGGCCCCCAGTGACCGCCCGACATTTCAAGGTAAAACATAGAATCATAGAATGAATCATAGAATGGTTACAGCACAGAAGGAGGCCATTCGGTCCATCGAGCCTGTGCCAGTTCTCCCCTGCTATTTCCCCATAGCATTGCAAATTTTTTTCCTTCAGGTACTTATCCAACTCCCTTTTGAAAGCTATGATTGAGTCTAGCCTCCACCACCCTTTCAGGCAGTGCATTCCAGATCCTAACCACTCGCTGAGTAAAAAGGTTTTTCCTTATGTCGCCTTTGGATCTTCTGCCAATCACCTTAAATCTGTGTCCTCTGGTTCGCGACCCTTCCACCAATGGGAACAGTTTCTCTCTATCTACTCTGTCTAGACCCCTCATGATTTTGAACACCTCTATCAAATCTCCTCTCAACCTTCTCTGCTCTAAGGAGAACAACCCAGCTTCTCCAGTCTATCCACATAACTGAAGTCCCTCATCCCTGGAACCATTCTTGTAAATCTCTTCTGCATCCTCTCTAAGGCCTTCACATCCTTCCTAAAGTGCGGTGCCCAGAATTGGACACAATACTCCAGTTGAGGTCGGACCAGTGTTTTATAAAGGTTCATCATAACTTCTTTGCTTTTGTACTCTATGCCTCTACTTATGAAGCCCAGGATCCCGTATGCTTTTTTTTAACCGCAATCTCAACCTGCCCTGCCACCTTCAGCGATTTGTGCACATATACCCCCAGGTGTCTCTGTTCATGTACCCCTTTTCAAATTGTACCATTTAGTTTATATTGCCTCTCCTAGTTCTTCCTACCAAAATGTATCACTTCGCACTTTTCTGCATTAAATTTCATCTGTCACGTGTCCGCCCATTCCACCAGCCTATCTATGTCCTCTTGAAGTCTATCACTATCCTCTCACTGTTCGCTATACTTCCAAGTTTTGTGTCATCTGCAAATTTTGAAATTGTGCCCTGTACTCCCAAGTCCAAGTCATTAAATATATCAAGAAAAATTTGGTGCTAGTACCAACCCCTGGGGAACACCACTGTGTACCTTCCTCCAGTCTGAAAAACAACGTTCACCACTCTCTGTTTCCTGTCACTTAGCTAATTTCGTATCCATGCAGCCACTGTCCCTTTTATTCCATGGGCTTCAACTATTCTAGCAAACCTATTATGTGGCACTTTATCAAACGCCTTTTGGAAGTCCATGTACATGACATCAACCGCATTGCCCTCATCAACCCTCTCTGTTACCTCATCAAAAAACTCAATCAAGTTAGTTAACAAATCCGTGCTGGCTTTCCTTAATTAATCCACACATGTCCAAGTGACTGTTAATTTTGTCCCAGATTATCGTTTCTAAAACCTTCCCCACTACCGAGGTTAAACTGATTGGGATGCTGGGTTTATCCTTACATCCTTTTTTGAACAAGGGTGTAACATTTACAATTCTCCAGTCCTCTGGCACCACCCCCGTATCTAAGGAAGATTGGAAGATTATGGCCAGTACCTCCGCGATTTCCACCTTTACTTCCCTCAGCATCCTAGGATGCATCCCATCCGGTCCTGGTGACTTAACTACTTTAAGTACAGCCAGCCTTTCTAGTACCTCCTCTTTATCAATTTTTATTCCATCCAGTATCTCAACTACCTCCTCTTTCACTATGACTTTGGCAGCATCTTCTTCCTTGGTAAAGACAGATGCAAAGTATTCATTTGGTACCTCAGCCATGCCCTCTGCCTCCATGCGTAGGTTTCCATTTTGGTCCCTAATCAGCCCCACCCCTCCTCTTACTACATGCTTATTATTTATATGCCGATAGAAAACTTTTGTTTCTAAAAATATATTTCAGGAGTATTGTCATTGGCCATACATAACGCACAAGCAAAACAGCGCTACAGGAAATAATCTGCACCCCCACCCACGCCATTCCCACCCTGCCAGTAAATTATTTCTTTGGGTGTTGGAAGGTCAGAGATGTTGATGTTGGACAGTAGAACTGTTCTTCTATCTACTGCTCTGAGAATTGACATCCAGCACTCCCAGAGCAGGTACATATTAGATGCCCAGTTTAGGAACAGCCTCAGATCAGCCCCTTCTTATTGCACCAGTGTCTTGTTTCAATTTCTGACGCCAACCATCCTTCTGGTCTCTGTGAGCAAGACTCACTAATGCCAATTATGGACGTTTTTGTTTTGTGCACTTGTGCCCAATAAGAAGTGAACTGTGGTAGGCCCATCTTGTGCGTGCGCGTGCGTGTGTGTATGTATTAAGAGAGAGAGAAATTTCTAACCCATTAGTTTGCCCTGGTCTCGGAGGTTAAAGATATGTTGGGATACTATCCTTTCACCTTGCCCATTGCCCCAACCTATCCCAATGAATTCCCCCTCTGATTTCTCCCTATCAACCATGTTTTAAAATAAATTTTATAATTTTAAAGGCACAATATGCAAAGAAGATTAATAACACAAGTCATTTTGTTTTGAAAGAAATCACTTCAGAAACTGAAGAACTTAGTACCAAACCACAAGAAATGGCACAAGAGAAACCACGAGAGCAGCCTTTGGATTCTGGCCAAACCCATGAGGCAAACAGAAAGGTAAAACTTACTTGTGTTTCTGCTTTAAAGGGGGCCAATTGAATCAAGTTAGAATGGCTCATAGAAGCACTTGCTGAGATTGCATTCTCAAGACTGGATCCCAAACCTGATGGCGTAACTTGCTAGGCATCTCCCAGTGCACCGACCTAGATTGGGAAATGCTACTTCCTGCTGAGTCAGGAGTACAGAGACAACCTGTACGTAATACATAGTTTATTAAAACCTGAGATCATCATTGACGTCTTGATGAAGACATTTGAATTTCAGAATCAATTGTAAGCTCGCTCTCATTGCCAATTTTCTCCCCCTTTTCCTCACGGCATTGCCTCTTGACAGGGTACAATTGATGCCCCAGTGGTCCTCTGATATCTTGCTCGGGCACCCATTCTTCATGTGTCAGCTTAGACAATCAGTGTAGATAGAGATACTCGCACTCACTCCAACACACCCTCATAGAAGGGACTGCTAAATAATGCTCAGGATTGGGAACTTTCTTCCCTGCTCCCGAAGCAATCAAGTTTACTAACATTGTAATTTAATCATCAATGTAGTCTTTGCAAATAACCAATTCTTTGTGTACAGCAGTTACTGACAAAACCTAAACGAGAAACAGGAAATGCACAGCGGGTCAATCAGATCGATTGAAGGGAAAAGACATTTCGGGGTTGAGCAAAACACCACAGGTCTAGGGGAACGTCCATTATCTGCCATAATGAAGGGGAATATTGCCACCCCGCCAAGTAAATAATGGAAATTGGGAGATGATAGAGTCCCTAAGACCTTGCTTGTATGGTATAGCAATAACCCAAGATCTGGACTCGAGTCAAATACAAGACAAATAACAAAGTGGATTTTATCTCATTTTGGCCACACCGGAGAGGTTGTTGGCTTACTGTGCAAGTGAGGTGACACAAGGCTTTGTCCCGGTAAAATTCTGTGGGCTAATTGGGAAGACGGACAACAGGAGCACAGATAATAGATATTTGGTTCTACATAGTTCATACTTGCCCTATTCTAAATTCACCTGCAGTTGTAATGCAGTGGGAGAGTAATATTCCCACAAAATTTGTTGCCACATCCAGACATAGGAAGGTGCTGATTGGAGGCCGACCTTGTTCCCAGATGGGAAGAGCAAAAATCAGAGATCTGGTTGGCTCCTAATGGCTGGCGGCAGAGCTACACTGGCAGCCTTCAGCTGGAGAAGGCGTATAGCACTAGAATGTTCTAGGTGAGGGAATAATGGAGGTGAATGATTTTTTAAAAATCAGACACTTGCCTTGTTTCTTGTTGGCTAATTGTCTTTGGAGAGCGTACTTTCTAATCACATTTTTTTAGAGTGGTCTTAATTGGGTGGTTACCTCAATGCCCTGGGTTCAAATCAGTTCAGTTTGGTGGGATAAATCATAGGGGCCTTAAAAATAATTGTGTTTTTTTCATTTTCTTTATAACTAATAAACAGAATAGTTCAAAGATATTGGAGATGGGGGAAAAGGCTGTTTGACTGATAGTTACAGATCCTATGTAAAATAAGTTTGGGGAAACCTATCCAAACTTGAACGGATTTCTAAAGGATGTACACAGTGTTGCTCGAACTGCTGCCCAATTATACATAATAGAAACATGATATTGTTCTAAAGTTTTGCTTTCATTTCCGCTACTGGTAAGAGGAATCAAAGACTTACTAAAGAAAAGAAATGGGTGTAACAACACATCATAATTACTGTACACTGCTTGCAACAGCAGAGGGTAGCTCAGTCACAGTTCCACTACATTAGTCAAGCATTATTTCCAGTAATATTCTTATACAATTATATTCAAGCACGGCCCTGCCTAGTTCTGCTAGCTCTAGAGAGGGAGAGAATATAGCTATCGTGCACAGTCAATGCACTCTTCGTCTGACTTTCATCCTGTCTATGTACGAAATGACACGCGTTCTTATTCTAATCTCAGGAACCACCAGTAGAAGTTGAACAGCTGGTGCAGAAGTACAAGCGGGTCTCTGACAGTGAAGAATGCAGCCTTTCCCAACTGCTGTCCCAGCTGGACTCAGGACTGTCGCGAGGCTTTGAATCGGCCGGCAATGAATGCCCAGCGACCGGGGAGATGGCCGACAGCAAAAAGAGACTGTCGGGGATCTCGTCCATTGACTCTGCGTTCTCATCCCAAGGATCCATATCGTTGTCTTTTGGGAAGGAAGCTGGAGGAATCGGTAAGCTTATTAAACGTCGCAACGAGGTGATGCTTAGTCAGCCTTGCTATTGGACTGCCATTGCAGTGGTTCCCATCAGTCATATTTTATCCCCTGAAGGTGCTGACTCACGGCTGGGGCATGGCTGCAAGGGTGCCAGCTGCCCTCCGGCACTATTCTCCATATGAGCCGAGGCTGTGAGTGTTGGCAGGGAATTTGACCATTTGGAGGTATCATAGCTGACTCATCTTGTCCACGCACATGTTTTTCCCATGGGGGAGGTCACAGATAGTGATCAGGAGTGGGAATGCTACCTGTTTTTTTTCTCTCCTTCCCTAGCCTGGACATCCTTGGAGCCACTTGTGTCACCCAATGATCTCAGCGCAAACGAAGATGGCCAGGAATCAAACTGGGAACCTTCGGCTTTGTGTGTCTCGGTACCACACCTGGCAGTGCATTCACCCACCAAGCTATCATGGGTGCTTAAGCTGCAATCTGAATGAACCCTAAGGGTAGAAATTCATTGTTTTCATAGCCGTCCAATCGGGCACGTTTGGTATTTGGCCAACAATCTGTTTTGGCAACCATGGTTACCGGTATCAACAGCTACGGTTTGGCTCTTTCAACTGTCTTTTTTAATTCGTTCCTGGGATGTGGGCGTCGCTGGCAAGGCCGGCATTTATTGCCCATCCCTAATTGCCCCTTGAGAAGGTGGTGGTGAGCCGCCTTCTTGAACCGCTGCAGTCCATGTGGTGAAGGTACTCCCACAGTGCTGTTAGGGAGGGAGTTCCAGGATTTTGACGCTGGTCTTAACACAATTCACACTGGAGGCATCAGGCCAAATGGCAACACGCAGTGTAACTTTGGTAAGAACAGTCTGCCACTTTGAACGATGCCGTCTAAAACATCAAACCTGTTTAAATTGCTGTTGTTGTTTGTTTGTCAGAGGTGACTGTCATAGCAACAATCTCTCCATCGTTAAACTCTTGCCCTGTGACCCAATGGACTTTTACCTTCTGAAGTGTAATTATTGTAGGTGTAGAACACTAAGTTACTGTGGTTTTCCAAATTCTGACTATTATTAACATCATGCAGTTAAAACTGCAGCATTGATCTATTTTGATCATATAACTCAATAGTTAAACTGATGTATTTAGAGTGTATCACTAAGTAGGTGCCTTTAACGCAATTGCTCGATTTTTCTGCTCATTCATGGTCAATGAAGGGAACATTTATCCCCTTGCTATCTAATCCCTTTTCCACTTCTAAAATGGTTGATATGTTATCTGTACACTTTTTTTAATTTCCTGCATGAAGTACAAGCATTGATTGTCTTTGCTTTTCTTTTTCTCCCAGAGCAATCAGTCTCGGACATACCGAAGAAGAAACTCTATGAAGCCATCATGTCAGGAGATGTTGGAAAGTTGATGAAAATCCTGCAGCCTCAAGATGTGGACCTGATCTTGGAGGATGGCATGAGCCTCCTCCACTACGCTGTCCAGCTGGGCAACGAGGAAGCTGTCCGCCTGTTGCTTTTGTACAACGCCAACCCCAACATAGCCAACAAGCGAGGGTCAACGCCACTTCACCTGGCCACAGAGAAGAACCTAAAGGTCATTGCAGAGCTGCTTCTGGGGAAAAAGGCAAATATAAACGCCAAGGATGAAGATCAGTGGACTCCGCTCCACTTTGCGGCACAGAGTGGCGAGGAAACCCTTTCAAGGCTACTACTGGACAGAAATGCTTCGACAAATGAGGTGGACTTTGAGGGTCGGACAGCGCTGCATGTCGCTTGCCAACACAGCCATGAAAATGTAGTACGCGTTCTTCTGAGCCGGGGGGTTAACGCCCAGGCCAAAGGGAAGGACAACTGGACACCTTTACATTTCGCTGCGTGGCAAGGCCACCACACCATCACAAAGCTCCTTATCAAGCAGGCTGGGGCGAGTGGGGATGTGCTGACAGCGGACGGAAGAACCCCACTGCATCTCGCAGCCCAGCGGGGGCAGTACAGAGCGGCTCGTATCCTTTTGGAATTCAAGGCCACCGTGAATGGGAAGACCTTGAGCCGGCACACGCCTCTTCACCTGGCTGCCGAGGCCGGGCACACCAGCACTTCCAGGCTCCTGGTCAAGCACGGCGGGGACATCAACGCAGCGACAGGGGAAGGCTGGACCTCTCTTCACCTAGCCTCCGGTCGTGGGCATCTGCCGACGGTGAAAATGTTGGTTGACGAGAAGGCCAATGTCGAGGCCGGGGGTTCTCTCCAGAGGACAGCCCTCCACCTAGCTGCAGACAAAGGGCACAGTGAAGTGCTCAGGGAGCTTCTCGGCAGCACGGATAATATAGACGCCACAGATGACGAAGGGCTGACGCCTCTGCATTTGGCGGCCAAGTGTGGACATCTGAAATGTGTTGAGATCCTCCTTACTCATGGCGCTGATCATAACTTACGCTGCAAGAAGTTTCAGACTCCGTTAAGCCTGGCTCAAGAAACTGGGAACAGCTTAGTCATTGACGCCCTTCAGTGCCTGACACATTCGGATGTCGAAATATTGTGAAGCGGCTGTAACGCGAGACAGTTGGCAACAAAGAAAACCTCAAATCCTGCTGGGTTATTGCCCGAGACTACCCGAGGTGGAGAACTGCTTGAACTGAAGACTATTTTACCACCTTGTTGTTGATCCTCCATTTAATGTAACAGGAAATTAGCTGAGGAATTTCCATCAGTGTCTTGAGATTGTGAAAGGACAAGGTGTCTCCTACTCAGATTTCAAAACTTAGAAGTGTACAGTGTGCCCCAGCATTGCTCAACCCCTCCCTCTACACTCTCCGAAACAACAGTGAGCTTTAGTGGACGGAGCATCTCCCTTGCACTCTGTAATCTTTATCACTGTTCACACAACTGCTGAATGGACAGCGTGCCGATCGGTGATGTGCTGTCAATTCCGAACTGCGCCTCTCTCACACCAACCAGGTCTCTGACGGCAGCCACCCCCCTGTGCACTGCAGGTATTTACTGACAGTGCCTAATCCTACTGGGGCCCGTGGTGTGGAGAGGCCATTATCTGCTGCACTTCGAATGAGGGGCGTTAATCATTTATATACTACACCTTGCTCACAATAACTGCTATGTAGACAATATTACTCGGTGGGATCGCTAAAAAGCAGATCTCCAAAGACGCTAACCTGCAGTTGCTTAGCAGTACCACTGAGCGTCATGGTTTGTGCCACAAGAAATGTTGCCTCTATGCCGGACAACAAACTGTTGTCAGATTCATTTTTGCGTCTGATTTGTCTTCGATAGAGACTCGATGGGCCGAATGGCCTCCTCTGTGCTGTACTATGCTATGATTCTATGATTAAGTGAGGAGGTTTGTCTACTAAATCTTTGAGACAAAAATGAACAGCAACATTTGATCGGTCGCCTTCACGTGCTATATAGCAGAGAGACATTATGTGGGATAACCTATTCTGTCATCCCTCCATTACACACATTTATACTAGTTTTGCGATTTCTTAGTTGTAGCATTGTTGTGCTTGATCCTGGATGTGTAGGAACTCGCTTTACTGAGTCTAAATACAATCTGATTTTTTCCCTTGCACCATAAGGAAATTACTTATGTGGTAGCATGCATGTGAGGAGTGATTTATGTTCCTTGGAGCAATTATTATGTAACAAGCAAGTCTATTGTATATAAAGGCCTTCAACTATATAACCTTACATCGGTGCCAAGGGGTCATGAATTCAAATGCCATATTGCCAGTACTGTATTACTAACCTTATTGATCATGTACGATTGTACTTCAATTCCAACCTTTCCCTTTTACATGATATTTGGCATTTTTGCTTGCACGTAATGTAATTTTCAGGAATTTTATCTTTAATAAGTGTTATAAAGGAAAATATGATACCAAAGTGGGAACCCTGTGTAGAGCTTGGTAATAATACTACCTGAATAAACTGGGCAGCGAGTGTTCTGCTTGTTACACAGTTACTGTAAAGGTCATCTTTAAAAAGAAACCTTTTCTGAAGATTGTATGAACTATTAACTCGCCAGTCTTTTTTTGCATCAATGGTCCTTTAAGAGTTTTTATCTGGGAGAGCAAGGAGGTGGCTACAATTGACCTCAGACCAAGGAATGGGGAGAAATCAGCCCAGGTTGCCACGCCCGAGTGTTCTGCAGTGACCCTCGCTAGAAAGTGTAGCTCTACAGACGATGGAGTGAGGATAGGATTGGTCTTGGATGTGATGGCCTCAAATATCTTGCTGTCCTCAGCTTTACATGTAATGACTAGCCACCTGGGCAAGGTACCTGGGAATGCTACCAGCCCTGTGGAACTGTACCCCAGTAACCGGGCTAAGAATAAAATTGTGTGCAAGAAGGAAAATGCCTCAATTAAAAAATGATTACAGTTCTGCATAAACCACAAGGTCGTGATATAACAACAGATCGCACCTGAGTCACTGCAAACTTCCCCAGTGGCCAGTGTGACAGTGTATGCAAAGGTTTCCAGTGTGTACGCCAAACTTTAGATCGCCAGAAGTATTTTCTTTTTAAATTCAGGCTGGCTTCTTCTAACCTGGAGCCAGAAATTTACAAGCACCTGCCAATTTGTAAATTTCCCTCACCAGCAGCAATTAACCTGTAACTTGACCTGCGGGATGTTTACATTCACCAATAAGACTTTATAGCCTTAAAGGTACAAACCCCCTTTTCCCCTCCCCCTCCACTGGCTATACACAGCCCTGCCTTAGCAGCAGAATAAGACATTGTGGATCTCTTGTAGTGTCAGCTGTGGCTCAGTGGGGAGCACTCTCGCCTCTGAGTCAGAGGGAGTGGGACTTGAGCACAAAATCTAGGCTGACACTCCAGTGCAGTGCTGAGGGAGTGCTGCACTGTCAGAGGTGCCTGCCACCTTTTGGATGAGACGTTAAACCGAGGCCCCATCTGCTCTCTATCTGGTGGACGTAAATGATCCCACGGCACTATTTCGAGGAAGAGCAGGGGGAGTTATCCCCGGTGTCCTGGGCCAATATTTATCCCTCAATCAACATCACTAAAAAAACAGATTATCTGGTCATTTATCACATTGCTGTTTGTGGGAGCTTGCTGTACGCAACTTGGCTGCCGCGTTTCCCACATTACAACAGTGACTACACTTCAAAAAGTGCTTCATTGGCTGCAAAGCGCTTTGGGACGTCCGGTGGTCGTGAAAGGCGCTATATACATGCAAGTCTTTTTCTTGGAGTCTTGAAAGAATGTGGAGGCGGGTGTTATCAGGAAGGTGGCCTGTTCCAAAAACTCATCGAAAGGACATCTCTGCCTCTTTGCAGGTGAACTTTAGTCTGAATGTTTCCACATTAGCGGATGGCAATTAAATGTAGCTTTGTATTAACATGTGCAAATGGAAAAAGGAATCCCCCTTCGTCACGGCCGATGGTCTCCTGCTTGGCTGCCACTTGTTTAGAATGCTCTACTGCCTGTAGGTGTCAAACACAGTAAGCGAAGTCCTGACTCTTTCCTATTTCACACTTACCAGTGTAGATGGCGATTAGCTGGGTAGGAAGTGGGGTACTTTATTTTGAGGTGTAAATAGTAATTCAACACATCAGTATGTGGGCCATTGTTTGTATAACATTTTAAAGTGTCGCAGGTGGTATTGTTCATTTTTCTTTTAAGTTTTCAGTTATCTTAATTGCTATGCGATTAATGGAAATATGTACGCTTTAGTACATCTTGTAAGAGGCAATGTTTGTTTTGTACTGTCGTAGACTACTAATTATCCTCATTGTAACTAACATTGTTATTTCACTAATAAACAAATAATGGCACTCATGTTGCTCCATATTTAAGTATTGCGATTCTTTCCACTCACCTCGTTTGAGTCAGAAGGTTGTGGGTTCAAGTCCCACTCCAGGGACTTGAGCACATAAATCTAGGCTGACACTCCCAGTGCGGTGCTGAGGGAGTGCTGCACTATCGGAGGTGCCGTCTTTCAGATGAGGCGTTAAACCGAGGCCCTGTTCGCCCTCTCAGGTGGATGTAAAAGATCTCATGGCACTATTTCTAAAAAGAGCAGGGGAATTCTCCCCGGTGTCCTGGCCAACATTTATCCCTCAATCAACATCGCTAAAACAGATTATCTGGTCATTATCACATTGCTGTTTGTGGGAGCTTGCTGTGCGCAACTTGGCTGCCGCGTTTCCAACATTACAACATTGACTCTACTTCAAAAAAGTACTTCATTGGCTGTAAAGCGCTTTGAGACGTCCGGTGGTCGTGAAAGGTGCTATAGAAATGCAAGTCTTTCTTTTTCCCCACTATTTGGTATAAAGAATCATTGCAGCACCCTGGTGAAGCCAAGCATGAAGCTACCAGGTTAGATCTGAGCTGAGTTAGCATTCACACAGGGTTCCATTAGGGGGGCACTGCAATTGGCCAAAGAGCCACTGAACAAAGGGGAGGGGGGGTGGTGTGGGGAAATAAATCATGGGCGCGAAATGGGCGCTAACTTTTAATTTTTTGAAAAGTTGGCACCCGGCGAAATCCATTGAAAAATGTTGCAAAATTGAGTCGTTTTGGCCCCAGGAGTGAAGCGGGCGGTAAATGAGGCGCTGATGGTCTCAGTGGAGCGCTGCAGGGGGCGCTATTGCCAGAGCGCCACCCAATCGCAGCAATCAGCCTTCAAGCCTTGACTCCAGCTTATTCCAGCTCTGAAAGGGGAGGTCATTTTAAGCAGCAGCTGCCCATTATCAGCATTGCTGCTCTTGAGTGCGACCTCTCGGCTACTGAGACAGCTTTGTGCCATGGCTGCTGCAAAGGAGAGGGAGAGGGCTACGCGGTTCAGCGGTGTGGAATTGGAGACATTGGTGGGGGCAGTGGAGAGAAGGACGGAATCGCTGTTCCCTTTATCTGGCAGGAGGCCATCGCCACAGATACTCAGGGCCATCTGGCGAGAAGTGTCCGAGGAGGTGTCGGCCAGCACTGTCATACGCTGAACCCATACACAGTGCCGGAAGAAATTCAACGACCTTAGTCGGGTGGTGAAGGTGAGCACATGCTTGCAGACCTCCTACATACCAGCCTCTGCACCTCTGTCTGTGCACACTGTGCAAACCATCCACTTCCCCACCACTCAACCACCAAGCATCTGCATCTACTCAAACTCACATCCTCATCTCACACCTTGCCTACATTCAAAGCTATTCAACCATGGCAGGCATATCTTCCACAGACATAGCTGGCCTGTCACTCACACAAGTTCCTTTCTTTTGCAGGCCACGGTTGCACATAATACGAGGGAGCAACAGTGGACTGGGGGGGGGGGGGGGAACCTCAACTGCGAGACCTCTCTGACCTTAAGGAGCGAGTGTTGAGGCTCATTGGCCCGCAGGTGGGGGGGCGCCGTGGCCGGTGGAGACGTCAACCCAGCTGGGGACAACAACGGTATCTTTATCCCCTCTCCTTTTCTCATCCCACTTCCCCGTCAAAGCAGAAGCATTTATCACTTTCCACCTCCTGATACTGTCTGCCTTCCTTGCTCCATCCCTGCCCTCAGCTTAATGCGAGTCTTGTGCCATTTATGCTTTCTGATAATCTCCCAGCAGATGTGGAGCCCGTAACTGAGCCCCCCCAACACACTCAGGAGGAAGAGGAAGAGGAGGAGGAGCCAAGCACTGCGTCACTGCATTTCTCACCCGCAGGCACCAGCTCAGAGACTGGCACTACGCGTTCCTTCGAGGTTACCTGAGCACAGGGGTCGGCACTGGGTGATGCACCGGGGATGAGCGGGCTGCAGCAAGGTCAAGGGGAAAGGGTAACTCGGGAGTCAGCTCCCCGGAGGGAGAGTTTGCGCGCAAGTTCTGCTGCACAGGACTCAGATGAGGACCTCGATGGGGAGGCCTTCAGAAGAACAGTGATGGCCATGCACTCCGAGATGATAGGTGTAATGGCAAGGGTGCCCGACAGCCTCTTGGCAGTGGTAAGGAGCGTGGAGGAGTCCGCCTCCATCATTGCACAGAGCTCTACGCACACCATGGAGCCCATCATTGCCATTCTACAGATGATGGTAGACTCCCAGAGAGACTGCGGATCCAGACCTCATGACACGTGTCATGGGCGATGTGGCAGCTTCCATTGCAGCACAGGCGGAAGCGACGCAACGTCTCAGTGCTGTAATGGAGACAATGTTTGGTGACATCGAAGTTCAGACTGCTCTCATGCAGTCTCGGCTGGATGCCACGCGTGCTCTGCCTGCTGCCATCGCCGCTGGGTCCACCACAGTCCACCGGGGACCTCACGGTGTCCCAGCAGCCCACCAGTCTGTGCTGCAGCAGATTGGTGGGGATGCTGAGGTGCTGCCCCAAGGCAGTGTCAGTGGGTCAGTGGAGCAGGAACCTGCTGTCCTCTCTCAGGGTGACAGTATTCCTGCTCCCACCACTGCCACTCCGCCATTGCCCTTGTCGCTGCCTGTCACCCAGCCAGCCCAGACTGCTGCCGCCCATGCTGAGGTGGTGCAGTCTACAGCCGGGCCTTCCAGGCCCAGAGCTGGTCGAGGGTGTCGTGCAAGGCCATCTGAAGTCTGTAGCCCTCACACACAGCAGCCTTCCACCAGCCGTGCTGCAGCCACAGGGGACACACGGCGGAGGAGCACTGGAATAGTTGAGCCAAAGCGGGGATATAAGGAAATGCACAAGGGTGATTTTAAATAAATTATTTGTTTATTATACAATCAAACATTATAACATAAATTTAAATTGGAAAGCTAAATGTTTACTGTTGTGTTTCATGTAACTTATGGAGTTTGGTTATGGAAGGCCATATTGATATGGTCTTGGGGAAGTCCAGAGGAACATGGGAGTGGGATGGCATTCAGTTGAACCGAGCTGCTATGAGATGGTCACGGACTGCCCTTGCAGAATCCCTATTGACTGGATGTCTCCTCCGTCCCTGCTGTTGCTGCTGCTGCTGCTCCTCCTCATCCTCCTCCACGTTCTCCTCCTGCTCTTGCTCCTCCTCCTCCTCAGGTGGTGCGTCTTTGCCTGGTGGCAATGGCTGTGCCCTCGTAATAGCGAGGTTGTGCAGCATGCCGCAGACGCATAGGGAGACCCGATGAGGAGAGTACTGGAGGAATTCTCCCGAGCGGTCAAGGCAGCGGAACCGTTGTTTCAGCACTCCCTTCGCCTGCTCAAGCACGCTCCTGGTGGCGGCATGACTGTCATTGTAGGAGTGCTGGGCAGGAGTGTTTGGATTGCGCAGGGGAGTCATCAGCCAGGTGGAGAGCGGATAGGCCTTGTCACCGAGCAGCCACCCGCGAGCTTGATGTGGTGGCTGGAAAAGATCTGGCACACCGGTCTGGTGTAGGATAAAAGCATCGTGGCTACTTCCAGGATATCGGTCATTGACAGTTAGGAATCTGCGTGTGTGGTCGCACACCAACTGAACATTCAGCGAGTGGTAGCCTTTTCGGTTGCGGAATATCTCTGGATTGTTCTGAGGTGCCCGCAAGGCGATGTAGGTGCAGTCAATGGCACCCTGCACCATTGGGAAGCCTGCTATCCTGACAAATCCGCATGCACGCTTGTGCTGCTTCTCTCTGGTCATAGGGAAGGAAATGTACTCCCTTCTCCTTCGATACAGTGCATCCGTGACATCTCGGATGGAGCGATGCACGGCATACTGGGAGACGTTGGAGATGTCTCCTATTGCACATTGGAATGAACCATTGGCTTAGAGGTTGAGCGCGATGGTCACCTTCGCTGCCGCTGAGAGAGCCGTCCTCACCCTGGTTTGAGGCTCGAGGTCTGGCTGGAGGAGGTGGCAGAGCTCTGTTACCACCTCCTTGCTGAAGCGCAGCCTTTGCAGACACTGCTCCTCAGTGAAATGGAGGTATGAGAACTGCTGCCGCAATACCCTGGGAGGGTAAGATTTCCAGCTGCCAGCCCTGTTGTGCCTTCTCCCTCTGGCCACATGTTGCTGTCTTTCTCCATTCCCCTCTCCCTGCATATCTCCAGGCCTCTCTCCCTGCATATCTCCAGGCCTTTGTCCCTGCATATCTCCAGGCCTCTCTCCCTGCATATCTCCAGGCCTCTCTCCCTGCATATCTCCAGGCCTCTCTCCCTGCATATCTCCAGGCCTCTCTCCCTGCATATCTCCAGGCCTCTCTCCCTGTATATCTCCAGGCCTCTCCCCCTGCATATCTCCAGGCCTCTCTCCCTGCATATCTCCAGGCCTCTCTCCCTGTATATCTCCAGGCCTCTCTCCCTGTATATCTCCAGGCCTCTCTCCCTGTATATCTCCAGGCCTCTCTCCCTGCATATCTCCAGGCACCTCTCCCTGTATATCTCCAGGCCTCTCTCCCTGTATATCTCCAGGCCTCTCTCCCTGTATATCTCCAGGCCCCTCTCCCTGTATATCTCCAGGCCTCTCTCCCTGTATATCTCCAGGCCCCTCTCCCTGTATATCTCCAGGCCTCTCTCCCTGTATATCTCCAGGCCCCTCTCCCTGTATATCTCCAGGCCTCTCTCCCTGTATATCTCCAGGCCTTTGTCCCTGCAGTGCTCTCTCCTCCTAAGAAGCCTCTGACATTTACGGTGGAGCAGGTAGTCGACTGCCAACAGAGCCCCCATTAAAGTGTATAAATTGTTTTCACAACTATTCACTGAGTTAAATACAGCAATTGTTAACACTCACGACAGCCCTTGGAGCTAAAATCGCAGCGATGTGTTCAGCAGCTTGTCTGACAATGTTTCAGCAGAGTTATGGCCGACAAAAAAGTTTCCCCAAGATGGCGTCTTTAAATAGCGTGCGCGGAGCCGACTCCCGACTGCAACTCGACAGCTGATGCTGTCATTGTTAGCGGCAGGCGGTAAGTGAGGGGGCGCGGGCGAATTTTGCATTCGGGGCGATAACGGGGTGCTGCGCATGGCGATGACATCATCATTGCTGGGCGCGGCTGAGCGGGGCGGTACCTACCGGAGCGGGGCCTTCGCAAAAACTCGGGCCAATTTAGCGCGGGCACTAATATCGCTGCGCCCGGGCAAAAACCCATTTGCGCCCCGTTAGCGCCCCACGGAGGCGCTAACGACAGGCGCAAAGCAGCCGAATTTCGCGGCCCAAGAGTTCCCACTTCTGATCATTTATTCAGGCGTGTGGACGTCGGGTGAGGACAGGACTAAGCTTGGCTGCGATGTCCTCCATGCTCAAAATTGCCGCCTGACGTTCACTGTCTAGACACTCTCACTTGAAGAATGACCACTTGTGCAAGGAACAGGAGAGGACTGCCGGTGCTTGTGGAACTATACTCGGTACACAAACTGCTAGCTTTAAGGAAGAAAACTTGGTTGCGGAAATATAAAAGAAAATGTTGTATTTCTACAGCACCTTTCACGACCTCAGGACGTCCCAAAGCGCTTTACAGCCAATGAAGTACGTTTGCGGTGTAGTCCCTCTTGTAATGTAGGAAATGCAGCAGGCAAGTTGCACACAGCAAGGTCCCACAAACAGCAATGTGATAATGACCAGATAATCTTGTGTTTAGTGATGTTGATTGAGGGATAAATATTGGCCAGGACACCGGGGAGAACTCCCCTGCTCTTCTTCAAAATAGTGCCATTGGATCTTTTACATCCACCTGAGAGAGCAGAGGGCTGTGTTTGCACCCCCCCCCCCTCCCCCCCCTCCCCAAGAAACCAGAAGCAGCTGCACGGTGTCACTATTCATTCCTAATATAAGTATTAGGATTGATTTGTAATTTCATTATCTTCGCAGATGAGGGGTGCTTATAAGTGGGTGGCACCGCTGATGTCAATTTATTTTATTTGCTTCCATCATTGCTCCCTCTTCCAATAATGGATGCGTCCACCTCAGAACGAATAAATCTTCTTCCCATTCATGTCAGATGGGCGGCCCTGAGGAAATTTGCCCACAGTAATGAGGGGGCAAATGACTCTTTGGGAGCGGGGTGGCTGCTCCACTTGATGGGAATGGGCGACCCTAATTCAATGTGTTAACGGAGAAGTGTATTCTACAGCACTGTCACCCAATGGTATCAATGGAGAGATCCTCAACTTCCCACTGCCTCGGTCACCCTTTATAACAAGCTGGAAAACCGAAGTCTTCTGTAAAACATTGCCTAGTCCCGTCCCCTCGTGTGAGATATAGAAGTTCTGCTCCTGTAACGTCTTTATGGAAACAGTAAATTGTGGGAAACATTGATTTCATTGGAGAGGAATGTTCTGTCACATCACCTGATGGGAGAGGTCCAGCCAAAAAAAACATTTGCTTCTAGGGTTTCTGAGCAATAACAAATCACTTCATAACCCTAGTTTGTTTTTTTAAAAAGGAGACAACTATAGATTTACCTCGGTCACATTACTTGATGCTGCAGAACGAAAGGCTCTCCTTTAGTCTACAGCATCAAGTAATGTGTCTGAGGTAAATCTATAGTTGTCTCCTTTTTAAAAAAAAAAACTAGGGTTATGAAGTGATTTGTTATTGCTCAGAAACCCAACCGCTATTTTCACTGTCTATGGGACTTGACGCACAATTGTGACTTTGGACAGCAAATCTCCCTACACACAATGAGTAAAGGAAGGCGTGGATTTGTACAGTGCTTATTGCGTTTCTCTGACAACCCAAAGCACTTCACATGGAATGAATTACATTGTGCGGCTACTGTGGTTGTGGGCACAGCAAGATCCCACACATAGCAATGAGATCAGTGAGCCTTGTGTTTTTGGTGGCATTGTTGAAGAAGAATCTCAGCCGGCACACTGGAAGAAATTCCTTGCTTATTCTATGAATAGTGCAGTGGGCTCTTTCCCTGAACAGATAGACAGGGCCTCTGTTAAACGCCTCATTAGTGCGGCACTTCCTCAGTATTGCGTTGAAATATCAGCCCAGGTTGCACACTCAAATCCTGGAGTGGGGTTTGAAACCACACCCTTCTGACACAAATGGGAGTTCTACCAGCTGAGCCAAGCTGACACTTGTGTGTAGAAATCCATGGGAATGTAAACTCTTGAAAATTTGTCACTGATATCTTGTTACGACAAGTCATTTGCTCTAAGTTTTGGGCAGTTCAGTTGACTCGATGTCCTTTATGTCCCCTTTAAAAACTGTTCCGTCAAACAACTTGACCGGAGCACTGTGCCACTTCAGCATAACTTCAGGGGCTTTGAACTCAAGTGGTTTGGCAATATAACCCAGGATCCTATTTGCTGTAAAACGTGACATTGTGGTGGTGAAGATTGATTTAGGCTCATCCTATGAAGCTTGCAACAGATTGTGCGCTAATTAAAAATGTCTTTTAGGACAATTGGAGTATTGTACATAAGGTATGTTATGGTATAAAGCATAATTATTTGGAATCTGTTTTGCAATCGTTTAGCAGTACAATTCAGGACTGTTCAAAGAACTTAGTGTTGCTTATGTTTCCTCGGTAGGTTCTTGAAAATCAATGAACCATGAAGAAGTTAGCGTTTCGCAGTAATGATCATAGGGCTGAGGAATGCAAAACTGTCAGTGATTTTATTTTAGCTTAAGGGGCAGACATAACTGATATTAAAATGACGTAATTGCTTCAATGATTACCCTTCTGTTTACCATTCTGATGCAGTGACCTTTAGGGCACTTCACCCTATCACACTACCCCTTGGACAATGAATGGCCTTTGTTGTTATGTATTAAACACAACAAACAACCTAGTTTCAAAGTGGAGAAACTATGTTGTGAACTGGGTTAGCGCAATGTCCTTTCGCCTCTTGATATCTTTCAATGGGATGAAATTCACCACTTTCTCCGATAAGAAAGACTTTGCATTTATGTAGTGTCTTTCACGATCTCAGGATGTCCCAAGGTGCTTTACAGCCTATTAAGTACTTTTTGATGTGTCGTCAAAAGTACTTAATAGGCTGTAGTCGCTGTTGTAATGAAGGAAATGCGGCAGCCAATTTGCGCACCGCACGGTCCCACAATCAGCAATGAGATAATGATCAGATAATTTGGTTGCCATCTTTATAGAGGAGGCGGGTTAAGGGCGGGCCCGCTGCTCGGCAGCTTTCGGACCCGCTCCCAGATGCCGCCTCCCAGCAGTTACTATTTTCGCTTGATTGGCCTCGTTACGGCCGACGTGTGGGTCCCTCCAGGCAATTGGTTGCAGCGCGTCAGATTCTCGCCTCCGATGACAAGTTGTTTCAGGTAAAAATTTAAAGGGGCCATGTCCCCTTTGCAAAAGCATTAGGTTTTTCCTCTTAAAGGTGCTGGCTGCTGCAGGAGTGGCAGTCCCAAAAGCTAAGGCTGCACCCAGGTTCAATGAGGGCTCCCTCCATGCTCTTGTGGAGGGAGTTAGAGGACATCAGGAGGTCCTCCTCCCTGGAAACGCAAGGAGGAGGCCTCCTTATCAAACCAAGGCAGCTTGGCTGCAAATTGCTGAGGAGGTGAGTTCAAGGTGCAGACACACATGGGTTCAGTGTCGAAAAAGGTTTAATGATCTGCTGAGATCACCTAAAGTGTGGCCTCTGTGTTCTGGGAAATGGAAGCTCAAGAGTGAGGGCTCAGGGAGAATTCCATGTAGAATGTTGGTGGGGACACTGAGCGCCAACCACCGTTTATTGGACAGATGATGCCTGGGGTTTTGAGAATGTCGGACTTATATTCATCTCCATGTGCCAGCCACCTGTGGTTGAAGCGTTAGCTTACGCGAATCTGGCATGGATGAGTGCATCCCTTGCCTGAAGGCCAGCAATGTGTTCGCCTGCTGCTGGATTGGCCACATGCGGACCTGCAAGGCATCGCTCCCCGTCCTCCTCCTCATCCTCCTCCTTCTCGTCCTCTTCCTCTTCCTCCGAGGAGGCTGTGTGCTGAGCCACTTGTTCATCCGGCAGCACTAAGCCGCGCTGCTGTGCAATGTTGTGCAGGGCACAGCAGACCACGACAATTCTGGACACCCAGTCTGGTGCATACTGCAAGGCTCCTCCAGATCTGTCGAGGCATCGGAAGCGCATTTTGAGCAAGCCGATGGTTTGCTCGATGATGCTTCTGGTGGATATGTGACTCACATTGTACCGCTCCTCAGCATCGTTTGATGGCCTCTACATCGGTGTCATAAGCCACTTTTTCAGTGGATAGCCCGTGTCGACAAGAAGCCATCCAGAAAGTTGGGTTGCCGGATGGAAGAGCTGAGGCACAGTAGACTGGCGCAGGATGAAGGAGTCATGGCAACTGCCAGGGTACTTTGCACAAACATGCATGATGATCTTCCTGTGGTTACACACCAGCTGGACGTTCAGGGAGTGGAATCCCTTGCGGTTGACAAATACAGCTGGGTTGTGATAGGGGGCCCTAATGGCTACATGTGTGCAGTCAATGACGCCCTGCACCATTGGCAAGCCTGCCATATTGGCAAAGCCAACCGCACGCGCCGACACACTTGGGCCATCTGTGGAGAAGTGGATGTAATTGTGGGCCTTTGCAAAGAGGGCATCGGTGACCTGCGTGATGCAGGTGTGTGCGGCCGACTGGGAGATGCTGCTGATGTCTGCAGCTGATCCCTGGAAGGAGCCCGAAGTAAAGAAGTTGAGTGCGGTGGTGACTTTGACAGCCACTGGTAAGGAGTGTCCACCCGCTCCTCTGGATTCCAGGTGTTGGTGCAGCATTGAGCAGATGTCAGCGACTACGTCTCTCGAAAGTCTCAGCCTCCTTTGGCACTGCTGCTCAGTCATGCTGAGGAAGCTGATCCTCTGCCAGTAAACCCTGTGTTGGGGGTATCTCCTGCGACGAGGTGCACCCCTGCGCTGAGGCCCCCTGCCCTGTGCATCACCAGGTGGGTAAGGAGGAGGTTGGCGCTCCTGGTGCTGGTGCTGGTCACACTGCAGATGTGTCAGCTTGAACAGTCACAAGGTCAGTAGATTTGCCAAATCTTATCCCAAACCTCCAACAACAAGGTTGTTGCATTTGAATGTCAGCCATGTTACAGGAGCGCTTTTAAAGTGCTGCACCAATGACTACAAATCATGTCCTCTAGCAACTTGTCTCCTTGCAGCTGGCCTGTTTCTGACAAGATGGGAAACAGGAGCCAGAAGCACGAAAACTAGTGGGGTGCCACACGGATCAGTGTTGGGGCCTCAGCTATTTACAATCTATATTAATGGCCTAGCTAGGTGGGACAGTAAGCTGTGAGGAGAACACAAAGAGTCTGCAAAGGGATATAGATAGACTAAGTGAGTGGGCAGTAAGGTGACAGATGGAGTATAATGTAGGGAAATGTGAGGTTATTCACTTTGGTAGGAAGAATAGAAAAACAGAATATTTTTTAAATGGTGAGAAACTTTTAAATGTTGGTGTTCAGAGAGATTTGTGTGTCATCGTGCAAGAAACACAGAAAGCTAGCATGTAGGTACAGCAAGCAAAAAGGAAGGCAAATGGCATGTTGGCCTTTATTGCAAGGGGGTTGGAGTATAAGAGTAAGGAAGTCTTGCTACAATTGTACAGGGCCTTGGTGAGACCACACCTGGAGTACTGTGCACAGTTTTGGTCTCCTTATCTAAGGAAGGATATACTTGCCTTGGAGGCGGTGCAACGAAGGTTCACTCGATTGATCCCTGGGATGAGAGGGCTGTCCTATGAGGAGAGATTGAGTAGATTGGGCCTATACTCTCTGGAGTTTAGAAGAATGAGAGGTGATCTCATTGAAACATACAAGATTCTGAAGGGGATTGACAGGCTAGATGCTGAGAGGTTGTTTCCCCTGGCTGGAGTGTCTAGAACTAGGGGGCATAGTCTCAGGATAAGGGATAGGCTGAGATGAGGAGGAATTTCTTCACTCAGAGGGTTGTGAATCTTTGGAACTCTCTGCCCCAGAGGGCTGTGAATGCTGAGTCTTTGAGTATATTCAAGGCTGAGATCGATAGATTTTTGGACTCTAGGGGAATCAAGGGATATGGAGATCGGGCGGGAAAGTGGATTGAGGTCAAAGATCAGCCATGATCTTATTGAATGGCGGAGCAGGCTTGAGGGGCCATATGGCCGACTCCTGCTCTTATTTCTTATGTTCTTATGAAAATGGGAAACCACTATAAAAATAGGATTAGCAAGACAGTTAACAGGCTGTTAACTGCCTTAACTACCTGTCCCACCGGTTCCAGTCAGGTCAGTTTGGGAGTGGCTGACCCGACACTCACGAAAATCGGGTGGGGGCGGGATGGAGGCGGGTTGGGTGTCTGAAGCCCTTTTTTCCGATTTTCGCTGCCGACCCACCTCCAAACCCGCCTCCTCAGGGCTATTAAAATCGAGCCCTCTGTTTTAATAATGCGGATTGAGGGATAAATATTGGCCACGACACCAGGGAGAACTCCCCTGCTCTTCTTTCAATAGTGCCATGGGATCTTTTATGTCCACCTGTGCGGGCAGACGGGGCCTCAGTTTAACATCTGATCCAAAGACGGCGCCTCCGACAGTGCAGCGGAGCGCTGAGGTGCCAGCCTAGATTATGTGCTCAAGTCTCTGGCATGGGACTTGAACCCACATCCTTCTGACTCAGGGGTAAGAGTGCTATCACTGAGCCAAGGCTGACACCTGACAATGATTGTAAAGGCCTTAGTACAAGTTTAGGCAGTTACTATTTGGTACAGGGCTACAGCTCAAGTCTGTGCACAATTCAGCACAGATCGGTATTGACTTGTCAGTCTCCCTCAGGGTACAGTCGCACTACACAAGACGAACTGAGACTGAATCACTCTTGAGCTCGCTACAGTTCTACAGATTTCACTGTCTTGGAGAGACCAGCATAACTCCGAATCAGAACTTTTAACGAATTAAGAAACACAGGAAATCCCAACAATTTCGGCATTTGTGAGAGAGCTGGCAAGTAGAGAACCAGTGGGGGGAAAAAAATAATGCTTTAAGTCGTGCGTTATCTGAGCTTATCTGTTCCAGTTTGCTTATATTTGTTAATTACACTGGAGCAGAGCAAAGACAACTACACGCTCCATCTAACCTGTGCTGTATCTGTCCTGGGTGGGCTCAATGCTACAGTTGGAAAACTATTTCTTTCTCCAGTGCTGGTCTCTCTCGCTGCTTGTGAGGACAAAAAAATTAAATCAACCCAAAAGTATATTTTAATAAATTGAATAAGGACAAAATGCAGTGCTTAGCAAAGACATTGAGAAAAAGAATTGCACACTCACTGCTTCCTGTAAGCACTGTAGTTCTGATTACTGGAAATGGCAGCTGCACCATACGCATTTACAAAGGTATGCTGCCCAGCCTGTGAGGCGGCAGCAGTCAGAGAATGCAAAAATACTACAGATGCTGGAACTCTGAAATAAAAACAGGAAATACTCGAAACACTCAGCAGGTCGGGCAGCATCTGTGGAGAGAGAGAAAAACACGGGGTTAACGTTTCAGGTCGATGACCTCTCGTCAGAACTTATAACTCCTGACCTGAAATTATAAGAGTTCTGACGAAGGGTCATCAACCTGAAACGTTAACTCTGTTTCTCTCTCTCTGCCTGGCCTGCTGAGTGTTTCCATTTTTAATGTCAACAACTTGTATCTTTTTTTTATAATATTAGAGCAGCTGACAGCGCTTTACAAGCGGGTAAGGAGGACAGAGCAGAAGATGGGTAGGGTTAAGGGAGGGTGGACCCAAAGCAACACTTACAATATTAAGAAGCTTTTAACTGAAGGGAGGGGGGGTTAGTGAGATGTAGTAGTCTTGGAAGGGAGTTCCAACCAGCAGGGGAATAGTGACTGACCAATAAGCGCCAATGGTGGAACAGAGGAGGTGAGGGGAGTGTGGTAATCCAGCGTTCGAGAAGTGGACAATATGTGGTGGGGCAGTTGGCTGGAGGAGAATGCTCAGGTAGAGCAGGGTGAGCCCTGGAAGGTATTTGCAGAGAAGAATGATGTGTTGGGGACCAGATAGCCAGTGCAGCTTGGCGAGGACAGGAGTAAAGGGAGTATAAGACTTTCTACACGAGAGGACTTGGGTACTGGATTTCTGAATTAGAGTTTGTGAAGGGCGGAAGGAGGGAGCCTGGTAAGAAAAACATTAGAGGAATCTATTTGGGGTATGGGGAGAGAGCGGGAATATGGTATTGAGAAAGAGGATCAGCCATGATCATATTGAATGGCGGAGCAGGCTCGAAGGGCCGAATGGCCTACTCCTGCTTATGTTTTTCTATGTTTCTATCTGGAGATGGATGGAAAGTGTCGCTAGTGGCATCTAGTTGGATCTTGGACATTCTATTTAATAAATTATAAATGTTATCATTCCAAGTTATGTTATGTTCTGTTACGCTGCAGAAGTTCAAGAGGTCACTGGATAGATTAGTTAAGCAAACAATTGCATTGTACCAGTTCTTAAACACAGAATTCAGTTTTTGTGTTTTTTATGGATCAGAAATAACAGGGTGAAAAGGAAGTTATTGACCGTGTTGTGGACAGGAGATTGTACTACATCCTATTGACAGCCCAGCTGAGTTTATCTAATGCAACACAGCCCAAGGACTGAATACAGGACTTCACTCCACTGTGTCGTAGCATCACACCAGGTACTGGGGTGGGGGGAACTTAACCCTGTTTACGCCACACTTCCGGCAAAGTTACAGCCGTGGAGTGGGAACAGGAATTTCCAGGCAATTGTCTCTAATCTAAAAAACAACCTGGTGCTTTCTTATATGGGAGAGTTTGATTCAGACATGCTGAGCTCTTGGAACAGATGAGGAAATGGCAATATGGATGATGTGGCAATATGACTTTATCGATGTTTACAAACCTTGTGCAACATTTCAACAGATGACAATGCCTCCTTAAGATTCCTTACTGCTATGTGCTAATAATTGTTTGGTTCACACACCTGACTTCCTTCACCTTTAATTTGAGGGCACTGCCAGTAGAGATACAGGCAGTCATCACTTTGGTAACCAGAATCCTTGTGACTCCAGATTTGTTGTCGCTGTGCTGGACGCCGCCTGCGTTCACTCATGGAGGTGCGGTTTGTCAAGCTCTTTCCCTCTCTCCTCCATACCGAGCTCCGTTCCCCGATTGAGAGGTTTAGGCTGGCGCAACGGGAGCAGTTCCAAGGACTTTTCCTGCCCATGTGCCTTTGTGGAGTTTCTGACTTTGTCCATCATTCTTAAGGTTCAACCCACCTCTGCCTCGTAGCATTTTCAGTACCACAATAAGATGGTTGCGATTGGCATTATTTCTGAAAGTGTCGTTTTCATCGTAAAACCATAGAAATGTAGGACATCATGTTGTGATGGTTCTTTGCTAAAGCATTTTACTTTTTTGAATACCACACAGACTGCAGCGGTTCAAGAAGGCGACTCACCACCACCTTCTCAAGGGCAACTAGGGATGGGCAATAAATGCTGGCCTTGCCAGCGACGCCCACATACCATGAACGAATAATAAAAAAAGAATGCTTTCCTCATTTTTCTCTACTCAAGAGGATGTTTGGGCTGTGGACCTTTCTAGAAGTGGCCTCATTGCTACCCGGCATCAACTGATGGGAGCTGTGCTATTTGATCAGGATGTGGAGATGCCGGCGTTGGACTGGGGTGGACAAAAATGAGAAGTCGCACAACACCAGGTTATAGTCCAACAGATTTATTTAATTTTACAAGCTTTCGGAGCAGTTCGCTCCTTCGTCAGGTAAGTTAGCAGTGAGAGAATCTCCCAGAATTCACAATTTAAACACAGACAAAATCTATTCACATCTTTCCCTACATCAAAGAGCACAGCCAAGACAATTTGATCAGGACAGATCTCCCTGACAGCTTCTCCTCCCTCTGAGGCGACTTATCCACAATGAGTCATCAAATTCAAATGGCCAAGATGATAAAGTGTGAAGACTGAAATAAGTGCTGGGAATGAACAGCAAATTCGAATCTGAAAGAGAAAGGTTAAGTCCACAATATTGGGTGCTGTCCTTCATCAGAACCAAGAGAAATGTTTAAAGCTGATTTTCCAAACATGGGTCCAGTGCTTGACTAGAAATACTGAGACATTCATGACTGTTAGGGCCTGATTCTCCTCATCCCAATACCCTGCGTGCACCAATTCATGAGACATTAGAATGTGGAATAAAAGGAGACGTGTAATCATAGAATGATACAGCACAGAAGGAGACCATTCGGCCCATCATACCTGTGCCGGCTCTTTGGTAGAGCTCTCCAGTTAGTCCCACTCCCCAAGCTCTTTCCCCACAGCCCTGCAAATGTTTTCCTTTTCAGCTATTTATCCAATTCCCTTTTGAAAGTTACCATTGAATCTGCTTCCACCGCCCTTTCAGGCAGCGCATTCCAGATCATCACAGCTCGCTGCGTAAAAACAATGCTTCCTCGTGCCGCCTCTGGTTCTTTTGCCAAATAATGCTGGGACTTCACCCTGTATATTGCCAGCAGGGTGGAGGTGGTGGAAGGAACTCCTGCTTGAAGCGAACAAGAGGTGCTTTGGAAGTTAACAGCACAGGAGTCCCATGTCTGTGCCGTCTCTTCACTAGGCACCGAGTTGTGTTCTGATACCTCTGCATCTTTTTTCACCATTAATTCCACGTCTACAGTAGCTGAAATCAATGTGCCTAAACACTGAGCAGCGCAGGTAAGTAAATTTACAGGATCAAAAGGAAGCTTCTTTTTGTAGCTTTAATACCATTTTTGGCCCATTTTATATAATTGGAAAAAAAAAATTTCTCCTGAAACATGGGTTCTCAAACGTCTTGGTGCCAATTGTTTTCATTTTTTCCCCCCCCCTACAGCACCTTTTACAGCCATCAATGGGTTTCCCAATGGGGATTCTCCCAGTGTGAGGTGCTGGGAAGAAAAGGCTGGCAGGCGGGTTGGGATGCATGGAAGGTGCTCTCTGGCCACCGTCCGCCTCAACCTATCCCTCAGGCAATCTCTAACAAAAAAAGATTTGTGAGAAGTCGCACAACACCAGGTTATAGTCCAACAGCTTTATTTGAAATCACAAGCTTTCGGAGCGGCTGCTCCTTCGTCAGGTGACGAGGTGACATCACTTCACCTGACGAAGGAGCAGCGCTCCGAAAGCTTGTGATTTCAAATAAAGCTGTTGGACTATAACCTGGTGTTGTGCGACTTCTCACTTTTGTCCACCCCAGTCCAACACCGGCATCTCCGCATCAAAAAAAGATTTGACTACATCTGACCGAAATAATCTATGTTTCCTTTCTTTACGACCAGATTCAAGCTCGTCGACAATGTCACTGGATTTTACACCGCAGAGCCAGAGAGTCCTTCCGTCATTTTCCAAAAACAAGCTCTGACCCTGTCAGCTTTCAGCTGGCATGTACTCGCTGAACTCGGGCGGTTTAACGAAGGGGCGCGTTTGCCGAGCACACATGTGGCATTGTGTGTGTTCAAGTAGGAAATCCACCCACTGACAGGAGCTTTTTGTCTTTCACATAGCTATCCATCAGCGATGTGGGGACAGTGCCTGTAGCAACTGTCACAACACAAAGAAATAAAAAGCATAGCTAGTCCATGCTTGTCAAACTGAGAGAGCAATAACTTAAAGCCCATTCTCAAACTATGATCATTTAGTATGCATCCATACCTTTGTTGCTGTAGAAAAAGGGGTTATATGAATGTCAAACATCACTAATAAGTGAACAAGGCTCCAACATAACCCGTGTCAGCAGCAGACTACAACAACAACAACAACAACTTTTATTTATCTAGCGCCTTTAACGTAGTAAAACGTCCCAAGGCGCTGCACAGGAGTATTTTAAGACAAAAAAATTTGACACCGATCCACATAAGATAAATTAGGGCAGGTGACCAAAAGCTTGGTCAAAGAGGTAGGTTTTAAGGAGCATCTTAAAGGAGGAAAGAGAGGTAGCGAGGCGGAGAGGTTTAGGGAGGGAATTCCAGAGCTTGGGGCCTAGGCAACAGAAGGCACGGCCACCAATGGTTGAGCGATTATAATCAGGGATTCTCAAGAGGGCAGAATTAGAGGAGCGCAGATATCTCAGGGGTTGTGGGGCTGGAGGAGATTACAGAGATAGGGAGGGGCGAGGCCATGGAGGGATTTGAAAACAAGGATGAGAATTTTGAAATCGAGGCGCTGCTTAACCGGGAGCCAATGTACATCAGCGAGCACAGGGGTGATGGGCGAACGGGACTTGGTGCGAGTTAGGACACGGGCAGCCGAGTTTTGGATGACCTCAAGTTTACAACTAAACAATAGATACCTTCCAGCACAGACACGACGGGCAGAATGGCCTCTTTCTGTGCCATATATTTCTATGATATGGTGTATGGTTTTGTTTCTGTCACTGACAGCCTTTTTTTTGTGAACATATCCGCTTTTATTTTTAGTTATTCGGTGTCAGCCGTGGCTCAGTGGAAACACTCTCTGCCTCTTGAGTCATGAAAGTTGTGGGTTCAAGTCCCACTCCTGAGACTTGCGCACAAAATTCAGCCTGGCATTTCAGAGCAGTACTGAGGGAGCCTCCGCTGCACCGTCGAAGGCTGTCATCTTTCGGATGAGATGTCTGCTCTCTCAGGTGGATGTAAAAGAACCCAAGGCGCTATTCAAAGAAGAGCAGGGGAGTTCTCCCTGGTGTCATAGAATCATAGAATGGTTACAGTACAGAAGGAGGCCATTCAGCCCATCGAGCCCGTGCCAGCTCTCTGCAAGAGCTCTTCAGCTAGTCCCTTTCCCCGTAGCCCTGCAAATCTTTTTCCTTCAGGTACTTATCCAATTCCCTTTTGAAAGCCACGATTGAGTCTGCCTCCACCACCCTCTCGGGCAGTGCATTCCAGATCCTAACCACTCGCTGCGTAAATTTTTTTTCCCTCATGTCGCCTTTGTTTCTTCTGCCAATCACCTTAAATCTGTGTCCTCTGGTTCTCGACCCTTGCACCAATGGGAACAGTTTCTCTCTACCTGCTCTGTCTAGACCCCTCATGATTTTGAACACCTCTATCAAATCTCCTCTCAACCTTCTCTGCTCTAAAGAGAACAACCCCAGCTTCTCCAGTCTATCCCTTTAACTGAAGTCCCTGACCCCTGGAAGCATTCTTGTAAATCTTTTCCAGCACCCTCTATGTTCTGGCCAATATTTATCCCTCAACCAACATCACTAAAATAGATTATCTGATCATTATCACAATGCTGTTTGTGGGACCTTACAGTTTGCTAATTGGCTGCCGTAAGTATCTATCCTTGGTCCACTCCTAGTTCTCATCGACATGCTGCCCCTTGGAGACATCATCCAAAAATATGTCAAATTCCACATGTACACTGATGACACCCAGCTCTACCTTTCTCGACACCTCCACTGCCTTTGATTTGTTGTGCTGCTAGTCCAACGTCCAGTCCTGGATGAGAAAACATTTCCTCCAATTAAATATTGCCAAGACTGAAGTCATGATTGTCTTTGGTCCCCGCCACAAAATCCGTTCCCTAGCCACTGACTCCATTCCCATTATCTGAGGCTGAACCGGACTGTTCGCAACCTCGGCATCCTATTTGATCCTGAGCTGAGCTCCTGACCCCATATCCTGTCCATCACCAAGAGCGGCTACTTCCATCACCCGACTCCGCCCCTGCCTCAGCCCATCTGCTGCTGAAACCCTCATCCATGCCATTTTTACGTCCAGACTTGACTATTCCAATGCTCTCCTGGCTGGCCTCCCCTCCTCTGTAAACTTGAGGTCATCCAAAACTCTGCTGCCCTAACTCACACCAAGTCCCGTTCAAACATCACCCCTGTGATCGCTGACCTCACAGAATCCCAGAATCCCCACAGTGCAGATAGAGGCCATTTCGGCCCATCGAGCCTGCACCGACACATATCCCACCCTATCCCCGTAACCCACGTATTTAATCCCCCCCTAACACTAAGGGTCAATTTATCATAGCCAAATCAACCTAACCCGCACATCTTTGGACTGTGGGAGGAAACCGGAGCACCCGAAGGAAACCCACGCAGACACGGGGAGAATGTGCAACCTCCACACAGACAGTCACCCGAGGCCGGATTCGAACCCGGGTCCCTGGCGCTGTGAGGCAACAGTGCTAACCACTATGCCACCGTGTTGACCTACATTGGCTCCTGGTGCAGCAACACCTCAAATTAAAAATTCTCATCCTTGTGTTCAAATCCCTCCATGGCCTCGCCCCTCCCTATCTCTGTAACCTCCTCCAGTCCTACAACCCCCCCTCCCCCCCCCGCCCCCCACCCCTCCCTATCTCTGTAACCTCCTCCAGTCCTACAACCCCCCCTCCCCCCCCCGCCCCCCACTCCTCCCTATCTCTGTAACCTCCTCCAGCCCTACAACCCCCCCTCCCCCCCCCACCCCCCACTCCTCCCTATCTCTGTAACCTCCTCCAGTCCTACAACCCCCCCCTCCCCCCCCCCGCCTCCCACCGAGATCTCTGCGTTCCTCCAATTCTGGCCTCTTGCTCACCCCGATTTCCATCATCCCAACATTGGCGGCCGTGCCTTCAGCTGCCTCGGCCCTAAGTTCTGGAAAATCCCTCCTTAAAATCTCTCCCCCTCCCTACTTCGCTCTCCTCCTTTAACGGTGCTCCCAAAAACCTACCTCTTTGGCCAAGCTTTTGGTCACCTATCCTAATATCTCTTTATGCGGTTCGGTGTCAAATTGTTGTTTGATAACCGCTCCTGTGAAGCGCCTTGGGACGTTTTCCTTTGTTAAAGGCGCTACATAAATGCAAGGCGTTGTTGTTGTGAAGAGCTTTGGGACATCCTGAGGTTGTGAAAGGCGCTATTTAAATGCAAGTTCTTCCTTTCTTCTGTCTTTCTCCCCTAAAATGCCACCTGGCAAGAGGGCTGATGGCGAATATTTTTGCTGGCTTCCAGCAGTGCGGCTAGGAAAGCTGCCTTTAGCTGTTGTCTAATGGTGGCTGAGGATGATTCTCACCTCTCAATATTCCCTTCATTGTGAGGAAATCCCTAGTTTTTGCCAAATCTTCACCAGCATGACTGTAATTGTGAATGTATTGACGTGAGTGTGAAGGTGTTGGGGCCATCATGCCACTTATATCTGCTTTTTTTTTGCAATCTAACTAAGCAGAGTTAGATATTCAGAGATAAATGGGGAAAAATGTGAATGCAGGAAATCAGAGGTAAAAGAACAAAATACTGGAAATCCACAGCAGATCATTCATCAGCTGAAAGATCAGGGTAGATTAAAATCTTGGGTGGCACCCTTCGTCAGTAATGCAGTTTAAAAAATATATATTATTCTTGGTACTAAGCTGGAGCTCGTACTCATCAAGGTATGTAGACTTCCAAGATACGGAGCTGCTCAAGTTGCATAACCATGTCCGTCCAGTGAACCTTTTTGCTCTCCCTTGTTCTTCACAGTGCAACGCAAAGATCAGTGGAGATGGGGAAGGCCATGTGGTCCGTGTAGCTCATCCTTCCCTCTAAACCTATGATTCCCCCCATCACAGCGTAGAACTGCCTTTTGAAGGACTAAAGTTTTTCCTCCACCATCCCATCCAAGTGTTGATCACTCCTTGTTGTGTTGAAGAAGTTCTTCCTGTCCTTACTCTTGAACTTGTCGGTTGATATACCTGTCCACCCTTGTCCTCAGCCACGGTTTGACTTGAAATAGTGCTCAGGATTAACCTATTCTATTAGACTGAGGTGGTGGAACTTCTGTCAGCTGTCCAGATAGTTGAGCCCACGGCCAAATCCAGGGGATGGGCTCGCATTAGTATTCAGGACAGGCGAACCTGTGCCTGGAGAGGTGCAACAGAAGAACCTGCCCCAAGCTGCAATGCGAAAATTAGTAGGGCAATGGGGAGAAAGCTTGAGACCCTTAATGGTCTGATGAGGGAAAGAAAAAATATCAATAATTCACCACAGGGGAACCAGGGCCTGCCTTCGGGTTGCCAACTTTGATTGGCTGTATTCTTGGCGGTTTCGTCACATGACCTCCCGTCTCCACACTCCCACCGTTGGTCACCTGACACACCCATTCTCACGGCGCCCCGCCTTCCCACAGCAATCGGAAAGCGACAGACTCTTCATTACCTGATTGGATGAATCTTGGCTGTCAGCCTTTTTTCCTCCCCATCTCCAACATTTTTATAAAAGTGTTTGAAGAAAATTTAAAAAACACCATTTTTTTTTTAACGGCCCCGGTGATTTTTCTCCTGGGTGTTTGCAGTAGTGTCTTGGAGATTAAACTTTACTTCCTGGGGACTCCAGGGCAATCTTGGAGGGTTGGCAGCCCTAGCCTGCATTCTCTGGGATTACCTTTGCTCTGTAACACCTTTGGGCCTCCGGAAGGCCCAGTAAGGAACCCATGCCCGCTCCCAGCAAGTGTAGGCTCTGTTGGGCCTGAGAATGGCAAGTCGGGCACGATGCCTGGGGTAGCTAAGAATGTCCCAAGACACGCCTCCAAGCTGATGCTGGAGGTAAGGGAAGGACGGGTGGTAGTAGTGGACGGATAACTCATCCATACCCCTTCTGAAATAGAATTTTGGACATTGGGCTAATGGGGCAGAAAGCTGGTGGATCTGTGGGGTCAGCATATATATACGCAGCACTGGGGAATTACAGGATTGGCAGAGATGCTATCCTTCACATAGGGATTCTAACTCTGGTTGGGTGTATTCCTGGACGTCTCATCACATGACCGCCCACCTCAAACCACCCCGCCCCTCCCCCACACCCCCACCATTGGTCCATCATCCAGGCGCGCTACCATCCCACGGCCAATTGGAAAGGGAACAGGCTCTTTGTTACCCAATTGGATTAATCTTCACTGTGAGTGAAACAGCCTCTTTCTCCCCCATCTCTAATACTTTTATAACTAATAAAGTATTAGTTATAAAAGAACTAGGGGCCATAAATACAAGATAGTCACTCGTAAATCCAATAGGGAATTCAGAAGAAACTTCTTTACTCAGGGAGTGGTGCGAATGTGGAACTCGCTACCACAGGGAGTGGTTGAGGTGACTAGCATAGATGCATTTAAGGGGAAAACTAGATAAGCATATGAGGGAGAAAGAAATAGAAGGATGTGTTGATGGGGTTAGATGAAGAGGGGTGGGAGGAGGCTCGTGTGGAGCATAAACACTGGCATGGATCTGTTGGGCCTGTTTCTGTGCTATATATATGATGCAATACTATGTAATACTAAATGAAAATGTTCAAAGAAAAATAAAACACAATTTTTTTCCAGGAGTTGCTTGCGGCAGTTTCCTGGAGATTAATCTTCAATTCCTGGAAACTCCAGAGGGCTGGCAACCCTATTCACATACAATGTTGAACCTTGGTGTGGTATTTGATCCTGAGATGAGTTTTTGACCACATATCCAGGTCCTCACCAAGACCGCCTACTTCCACCTCTGTAACATCGCCCGACTCCGCCCCTGCCTCAGCTCATCCATGGCTGAAACCCTCATCCATGCCTTCATTACCTCTAGATTTAACTATTCCAATGCTAACCTGGCTGGCTTCCCACCTTCCACCCTCCATAAACTTGATCTCATCCAAAACTCTGCTGCCCGTATCCTAACTCGCACCAAGTCCTGTTCACCCATCACTCCTGTGCTCGCTGACCTACATTGGCTCCCGGTCCGGCAACGTCTCAATTTTAAAATTCTTGTCCTTGTCTTCAAATCACACCATGGCTTTGCCCCTCCCTATCTCTGTAAACTCCTCCAGCAATACAACCCTCCGAGATGTCTCCGCTCCTCCAATTCCGGCCTCTTGCGCATCCCGATTTCCATTGCCCCACCATTGGCGGCCGTGCTTTCAGCTGCCAAGGCCCTAAGCTCGGGAACTCCCTCTCTAAACCTCTCCACCTCTCTACCTCTCTCTCCTCCTTTAAGACGCTCCTTAAAACCTCCTTGACCAAGGTTTCGGTCACCCGTCCTAATATCTCCTTATGTGGCTCGGTGTCAAATTTTGTTTGATAACGCTTCTGTAAAACGCCTTGGGCGCAACTGGAAGATAGCAGGATTTGTGTCCCGGAAGCATAAAAAGAAGTGGGATGATTCTGTGACCCATATTTTCTCAGAAAATTCTTCGTCCATCAGCTGCTCTACAACTGCTGACTGAATGCTTAGGTATTTAACCAGCAGCAGGGCTAATCACTGCTCTGAACTCTCATGTAAAAATACAAAGTTTATCAGGGTGTGTCTGTCCTCAGAGGAATGTACACAGAGTGCTAATAGTGTTACTGACTGAGAAAGCAGAGAATTTGTTATCTGAAATATGCCCCTTGATGTTAGTGATATTAACATACCAGAACAATTATATACATGCGGGTCTGTTTAATGTTCATTTTATTGGGAGCATTTAAATGGGGTCACACATTCTTTAAAGCTTTCACTTGCTCACTGTGTATCTATAGAGGTAGAAATTGGACCTCATTGCATGTTTTTTGGGCCCAAAACGGGGGAGGGGTGGTGGTGGGGGAGGTGAAACAAAATCCAATTGTGCGGGGCTATGATCCTGTGTCCCAAGGGCCCCTGAGGTACATCAGATATTGGCTTGAGCCTTATTCAGGCATCCCAGGCAGCCGCCTGAAACCGGTGTTAGGCCCCTTTGCCAATGCTAATGAAGGGCCTAACGTTTCTTTAACAACCACTTGCGACAACAACAACTGACGAAAGGTCATCGACCTGGAACGTTAACTCTGTTTCTCTCTCCACAGATGCTGCCTGACCGGCTGAGTGTTTCCAGCATTTATTCCCTGTTACTCTGTTTCTATTTCAGATTTCCAGCACCCCCAGTATTTTGCTTTTGTACAATTGGTAGAATGTACCAGCGGACTTAAGTCTGTACTTAGCGATGCTCAAACTCCTAAATGGCTTTAAAAGCATTAGTGAACAGTGAGAGAAAGGGGCATTTTTTTTTACTAATTAAGGGCAATCATGGAGATCCCATGCAGAAATATGCAGCTGTAGAGGTTAGTTGAAAATCTGGGCAGCTCGGGAGTTAATAATAAAGGCCAAGATTTTGGTGCAGCACTACAGCAGCGACAGAATTGGATAGTACGGGGTGGTGTGGGGGGGGATTTCTGCCTCGGAGCCCAGGTATGGTGGCTAATACTGGGTATCCCACAGTGTAGCTGGAAGAGGAGGAGCGGGCTTGCAGCATCCAACATCACAGTGTCAGCTGTGGCTCAGTGGGTAGCACCCTCGCCTCTGAGTCAGAAGGTTGTGGTTCCAGCATTTTCTGTTTTTATTTCAGATTTCCAGCATCAGCAGCATTTTGCCTTTGCATTTATATAGCGCCTTTAACGTAGCGCAGGTGCGCAATCAGACAAAATCTGACACCGAAGCACACGAAGAGCTCTTCAGACAGGTGACCAAAAGCTTGGTCAAAGAGGTAGGTTTTAAGGAGCGACTTAAAGGGGGAGGGAGAGGCGGAGAGGTTTAGGGAGGGAATTCCAGAACTTAGGGCCTTAGGCAGCTGTAGGCACGGCCACCAATGGTGGAGCGATTAAAATCGGGGTTGCTCAAGAGGCCAGAGTTGGAGGAGCGCAGAGATCTCGGAGGGTTTGTGGGGCTGGAGGAGGTTACAGAGATAGGGAGGGGCGGGGCCATGGAGGGGTTTGAAAGGACCCCTCTGGGAATCTGGTCAGCACTGAGTGAAGCAGGAGCCAGGGCCTGCTCCACTCAGTTTATTTGGTTCCTTCTCGAGCCTAACTGGCATTCCTTAAAGGGACCGCTGGAGGTCGCCACCGAAAATATGTCTTTAAATAAATTGACTTTAATATGGAGCCAGGAGGAGCACAAGTTTCCCCTCTCGGCTCCACAACACTACTGCGGGCCGCTGCCAGCCGGTACTCGCCGCCCCCCCCTCCTCCCATTCTCACCCCCGCCCCTCCCTCTCAGGACCTCCCTGAGGGCTTCTAGAGGTCAGTCAGGCACCCATAGCTCACCGGAAATATTAAGAGGCCAGGGGCTCAATTTCGGATGTGCCTTGGGCCTCCGGCTTCAGGTGCCTCACCCATTCCTTACCTGAAAACAGGCCTGAACCAAATTCTAAGCCAATGGTTTTTGACGCCTACTCAAGCGCAGTTACTAACTGAAAAATGCATCAAAAATACTTTTGTATCAAAGAGCTGGCGGCTCATTCGGTTACGTTACCATTCACTCATATTCAGGTACTGTTTGAAACTCTGGCCAGACTGATGGAATGGAGGAAGTCTTTTCTTGCCTATAGCTGCTCAAGGTCCTAAGACGCAATGAGGTCACTCATAATGGGATCAAAAATCCGCTGGGCCAAAATCCTGCTGTACAGTGCTGGGATGAACCTGCCGGTGACCTTTGCTCCTGATACTGCTAGAGTACGTGGGGGGTCACCCGTTAATTATATTCTGACTGATGCTCCTGCTATGAGGAGCACATCTTGGGGGGAGGATGGGGAGAAGGTGTTGCGACACCGGGTAGCCACTCTTGTATGGCATGAAGACATTTTTTTCCCTGGGCCCATTGACCTAACAATGCCGCCACTGGTTGGACCTATTCCTGGATGTTTCATCCCATGACCTCTGGCCTCTAACTGCCCCGCCTCCACCATTGGTCGCCCAACACGACCATTCTCACGGCGCATTACCATCTCAGGCCAAGTGGAAAACGAAAAGACTCTTCACCACTCAGTTGGATTATTCTTGACTGTCAGTCAAACAGCGTTTGTTCCCATCTCCAATATTTTTATAACTAATAAACAGTAGTGTTCAAAGAAAATTTAAAAAGTACAATTTTATTTAACGCCCCTATGATTTTTCTCCCACGTTACGTGGAGCAGTGTCCTGGAGATTAATCTTCAATTCATGGAGACTCCAGGCCAATCATGAAGGGTTGGCAACCCTACATTGAACCCTTCCAACAAACGAGCGAGACCGAACTGCCCGTACCAGAATTTCTTCATGGGTCAAGGCTAGCACCCAGGCCTGAACTCCATAGCTGCCAGTACCACCTCCTTTCACTGAGCATACCTGTGGCTGCTATTCCACCAGGCTGGGGACAAGGAAACTCCAAGCCTGGGACTCCCTTCCTCCCTGGCCATTGGCCCTTCTATAGGTGTCAGCCGTAGCTCAGTGGGTAGTAATGTTGCCAAAAGGAGTATTAAGCCTCAGGATTGGGAGGATTTTAGAATTCAGCAAAGGAGAACCAAGAAATTGATAAGGAAAGAGAAAAAAAGAATATGAGATTAAATTAGCAAGAGACATAAAAACAGATTGTAAATGTTTCTATAGGTATGTAAATACCTATGGAAGAGATTAGTGAAAGTAAAGGTGGGCCCATTAGAGGCAGAGACAGGAGAAATTATAATGGGCAATAAGGAAATGGCAGAGATATGTGGGCCTGGAATTTTGCCGGTCCTCAGAGTGCGGGATTGGAGGCGGGGACCGCTGTCAAAATCGTCAAGATTGACAGCGGGTAGGAAACCCTGCTGTCAACCCGCCTCCAATCAATCTTCCCAAGTGGCGGGTCCCCGATGTGCGCATGGACCCGACACCTAAAGGAGGGAAGAGGATTATAGCCACTTACCCGGCTGTTAACAGGTGTTTGATACTTGTTAACAGGCTCTTTTTCAGTTTTGCCGCTCCTGCCTCGGGTTCCCCGACATCCGGACACCACGCCAGGTAAGTGTGGCGTGTTGTGAGTCTGCTGTAGTGTTTCTGCATTGATGACAGTGGTGTGAAGGATCCAATGGTGCACTGGTGAGGTTCAGAGGTAAGAAAATGTTGGGAAATTCATTTTTAATGCATTTACACCTTTCTGTAGGTAACAAGGTTTGAATTGGCTGTCTAGTCCCACCTCATTGGCAGAACTTCTCTCACCAGTGACAGATCGCTTCTGTAACCTCACCTGCAGCTGCCATCTGTTGTAGCCTATGGAGGGAGTCATTGGAGAGCCTGGGTGCAAGAGCTCACCTTTGTATAGTGATTGTCAGTGTTTGCAGCACCTCAATGCTGTCAAACACTGAGAAATGAGCTGTCAAAGAAAAATTGTGTGTGGTCCCTTTAAGAAAACCAGCAGATGATGCGTCATCAAATGACATCATCTGACCGGCTTCCTCTTAATTGGCTGGCAAGCCCGCAGGGCGGGCTTAACAAGGCCGATTGACATAAAATCACGTCTGTAGGCCAGATGCAGTTGGGGGCGGGACTGGAAACCAGAAACCAGCTGACCCGGTCCCAAGCCGCATCCATTTGCAAAATTGCGGCCTATGTATCTGTCTTCATGGTAGAAGATGCAAAAAACATTCCGGAAATAATGAGGAACCAAGGGTCTACGGAGAATGAGGAACTTAAAGAAATCAGTATAAGTAAAGACATAGTACTGGAGAAATTAATGGGACTAAGTGACAACAAATCCCCTGGACCTAACGACCTGCCATTCTAGGGTTTTAAAAGAGGTAGCTGCAGAGATAGTGGATGCACTGGTATTAATCTTGCAGAATTCCCTAGATTCTAGAACAGTCCCCAAAGATTGGAAGGTAGCAAACATAACCCCGCTATTGAAGAAAGGAGGAAGTGAAAAAACGGGAAACTATAGGCCAGTTAGCCTGACATCAGTAGTTGGCAAAATGCTAGAATCTATTATTAGGGACATGGTAACAGGGCACTTAGAAAATCGTCATATGATTAGGCAGAGTCAACATGGTTTTATGAAAGGGAAATCGTGTTTGACAAATCTGTTAGAGTTTTTTGAAGATGTAACTAGTAGGATGGATAAGGGGGAACCAGTGGATGTAATGTATTTGGATTTTCAAAAAGCATTCGATAAGGTGCCACACAAGACGTTATTACACAAAATTAGGACTCCTGATATTGGGGGTAATATATTAGCATCGACTGAGGATTGGTTAATGGACAGAAAACAGAGAGTAGGAATAAACGGGATTTTTTCGCTTTGGCAGGCTGTAACTAGTGGAGTACCGCAAGGATCAGTGCTTGGGCCTCAGCTATTTACAATCTATATTCATGACTTAGATGAAGGGACTGAGTGTAACGTATCCAAGTTTGCTGATGATACAAAGTTAGGTGGGAAAGTAATCTGTGAGGAGGACGCAAAGAGGCTGCAGAGAAATATAGAGAGGTTGACTGAGTGGGCAAGAACATGGCAAATAGAATACAATGTGGGGAAGTGTGAAGTTATCCACTTTGGTAGGAAAAACAAAAAAGCAGAATATTTTTTGAGTGGTGAGAAACTGGGAAATGTTTGCACTCAGAGGGACCTGGGTGTCCTTGTACACGAATCACAGAAAGTTAACATGCAGGTAAAAGCAAGCAATTAGGAAAGTAAATGGTATGTTAGCTTTTGTTACAAAGGATTAGAGTATAAGAGTAAAGAAGTCTTACTACAATTATACAGGGAATTGGTGTGGCCACACTTAGTGTACTGTGTACAGTTCTGGTCTCCTTACCTAAGGAAAGACATAGCTGCCTTAGAGGGAGTGCAACGAAGGTTCACTAGACTGTTTCCTGGGATGAGGGGATTGTCCTATGAGGAGAGATTGAGTAGACTAGGCCTATATTCCCTAGAGTTTAGAAGAATGAGAGGTGATCTAATTGAAACATATAAAATTCTTAAGGGGCTTGACAGGGTTAATGATGAGAAAATGTTTCCCCTGGCTGGGGAATCTAGAACCAGGGGTCACAGTCTCAAAATAAGGGGTCGGCCATTTAGGACTGAGATGAGGAGAAATTTCTTCTGTCAAAGGTTTGTGAATCTTTGGAATTCTCTACCCCAGAGAGCTATGGATGCTCAGTCATTGAGTATATTCAAGATAGAGGTCGATAAATTTTTAGGAACTAAGGGAAATAAGGGATATGGGGATAGTGTGGGAAGGTGGAGTTGAGGTAGAAGATCAGCCATGATCTTGTTGAATGGCGGAGCAGGCTTGAAGGGCCAAATGGCCTACTCCAGCTCCTATTTCTTATGCTCTTATATTCTCTGATTTTGAAGTTGTGTGTTCGAGACCCACTCCAGAGACTTGAGCTTATAATCCATGTTGATCACTTCAGTGCAGCACTGGGGGAGTGCTGCACTGTCGGAGGTGCCGACTTCCAGATGAGACGTTAAACTGAGGCCCCGTCTGCTCTCTCAGATGGATGTACAAGATCCCATGGCATTATTTCGAAAAAGAGCAGGGGAGTTATCCATAGTATATATATATATATATTTTTATTTTATTTTAATTTTTCATCCACCCTTTTGTTTGGCCTTTTTTGTCCCCTCCCAGAAGCTGGCAGCTGTCCTTCATTCTGCCAGCGCATCTCACACTTCATCTAGCCTCAACCTGTCACATTACCACCTCCTCTTGCCTTGATTATCTCTTAATGTCTCTCAATGTCTCTTAATCTCTCCTGCTTTCTATCCCACCACTGACCTTCCCCTTTGTTCTTTCATCCCCTTCCCCCTTTTCCCAGCTTTATACTTGCTTTAAATCTATTTCATTTCCTGCTTCTTTCCAGTTCTGACGAAAGGTCTTCGACCTGAAACGTTAACTCTCTTTCTCTCTCCACGGATGCTGCTTGGCCTGCTGAGTTTTTCCAGCATTTTCTGTTGTTATTTTGAGTTATCCATAGTGTCTGGGCCAATAATTAGCCCTCAATCAACATCAGTAAAACAAAAGATTCATTAAGACATTGCTGTTTGTGGGAGCTTGCTGTGCGCAAATTGGCTGCTGCGTTTCCTACATTATAACAGTGACTACACTCCAAAAGTACTTCATTGGCTGTAAAGCGCTTTGGGACGTTCTGAGGTGGAGAAAGGCGCTACAGAAATGCAAGTCTTTCTTTTCTTTCTCTGATGCGGGTAACCTTGTTTGGGATGGATGGAAGTTTTGTCCCAGGCGTGCCCTGTGGAAACTGGTGGAGAAGGCCGGGATCCAGTATATTCAGGCCCTGGCCTAGTTTCTGGCCCTTCCGACACACCCCTGCTGGACTTATGGTGGCAGTTCACAGAAAGGGCCGTGGATTTTCAGCCCAAAGCACTTTTTCCTGCAGAGCTAAGCCCACAGTTCAAAAAACTGTTCACAATTCAGCACCAGTTTCAAGGCGGGAAGTCATAGACTGCTGTAGGAAAGACATAGATCATCCCCCCTCAACCATCTTCTTTCAAGGTGGAAGAGCACCAATTTCTCCAGTCTTTCCTCATAACTCAATCCTTTGGCTCCAAGGATCAGCCTCTTCTATGTACCGTCTCCACAAACTGAATGTTCCTCGGTGCCCAATAGGCAGTGAAAGATTTTCATCTAAAAAGAACAGCATTTATTTCTCATCCATCTACATTCAGTTTTGGGCACGGAACCTCAGGAAAGATATATTGGCCTTGGAAGGGGTGCAGTGCAGATTCACCAGAATTATGCCCGGGCTTAACTTTGGGTTAAATTATGAGGACAGGCTGCATAAACGTGGTTTGTATTCCTGTGAGTTTAGAAGGGATCTTATTGAGGCCTTTAAAATGAGAAAGGGATTCGATAAGGTAGCTACAGGAAAACGATTTCCTCTGGTGGGGCAATCCAGAACAAGGGGCATAATCTCAAAATTAGAGCTAGGCCATTTTGGAGTGAAATCAGGAAGCACTTTTTCACACAAAGGGTCGTGGAAATCTGGAACTTGCTCCCCCAAAAGGCTGTGGATGCTGGGACAATTGAAATTTTCAAGACGGAGATCGATAGATTTTTGTTAGGTAAGGGTATCAAAGGATATGGAGCTAAGGCGGGTAAATGGAATTGAGGTCTGTGGGTGCTGAGTTTCTGTAAGAAGTCTGTAGTGTCGTGGCCTTCGAGACACACGACAACGCAAAATCGTCGAGCAGAAACTGATAGCCAAGATCCGCACCCATGAGGACGGCCTCAACCGGGATCTTGGGTTCATGTCACGCTACATGTAACCCCACCTGACGTAGAGTCATCCAGACTCGAGTCGTCGTTGGCTTGATCTCTCTACACAGATGCGGCCGGACCTGCTGTGATTTCCAGCAAAAAAAGTTTTTTGTTTTCCATACAGACCCCAGCATCTGCCACATTTGACCCCTTGTGACCCCACCTCATTGTCTTTGATGTAATGTTTTCCTGACTGACCTGTTTGGACACCATCCACACCTATGATTGCTGTGATTGTCTCTCTGCCGAGGTGTGATAAAGTGCAGTTAGAAAGATTAACTGTAATCGTCTGGCAGTGTTCTCTGACTATATATGCTGTGCCTATATGCATCTCTTCACTTCACCTGACGAAGGAGCAGCGCTCCGAAAGCTTGTGATTTCAAATAAAGCTGTTGGACTATAACCTGGTGTTGTGCGACTTCTCATAATTGAATGGTGGAACAGGCCCGAGGGGCTGAATGGCCTAACTCCTGAATGGCCTACTCCTGTTCCTGTGTTAATATCTTGACGATTTACTAAGTAAAATGGAAAATATGCGCAGGGGCAATGTTCCCTTTAAGCTGCGTGGCCATGCAGTCTGGAGGTCCCATGCAGGCCCCTTGCCGGCTTTATATGGTAAAAATGCACATGCGTGGAAATTTGAAGAGCCGCACAGCTGTTAAATCGCACCCCCCCAAAAAAATTAAACTGAACGCTGCATGGGGGTAGAATTTCCATGGGGTTCCCCGATCTCCCACAGTAAGCCAGACAGAAGAAAGGTAGAAACACTGGAGAAACGGTGTTAATGGTCATTAACAGGATTTCTCTGGGGCTTCTGCTGATCTTCCACTGAAGTTATGGTGGGAGATCGGGAGCAGAAATACTGGTGATGGCTTCACTATTCTATTCTTATCTTCCCAATTCAATTCAGTATCATCAACAGCAGCAGTTATTATGCTTCTATAAATCTCTTAACTGGTTTGATTTAATGTACCAGTCAAAGATCTGGACTCACCAGTGATCTTGGGAAGGAACAACCTACGATGGATTATTGCCACAATTTGATCAGTCTGTATCACCCTACCAAGTTCTTGCATGCCTTATCTGCTCTGATAATGTACTCGTAGGATTGCCTCAATCTGATCTAATAGCAAGAGCCAACAGTACAGTACGACAACTGACTGCAGTGTGCCTGGGTTACAAAGGACAAAATCGGCCTGATCCTAATCTCCTTTCCTTGACCCATGCTAGAAAATGGGCCAGTATAAGACAGCTCCACAGCCGAATGGCCTGCCGTCACTCACTGCTGAGAGTCATAGAAGAAGAATGGCCTCTTGAGGTGAGGTACTGGGAGCCATGGAACTGTGAAAAACAATGCATTTTCATTTATATAGCACCTTTCATGACCTCAGTATGTCTCAAAGCGCCCCAAAGTGTAGTCACTGTTGTAATGTAAGAAACGCGGCAGCCAATTTACGCACAGCAAGCTCCCACAAATAGCAATGTGATAACGACCAGATAATCTTTTCTTTTAGTGATATTGATTGAGAGAAAAGCATTAGCCAGGACACTGTGAAGAACTCCCCTGCTCTTCAACGAATAGTGCCCTGGGATCTTTTTACGTCACCTGAGAGAGCAGACGGGGCCGCGATTTAACACCTCATCCGAAAGACGGCACCTCCGACAGTGCAGCACTCCCTCAGTAAAGAAAGAAAGACTTGCAAACATACAGCGCCTTTCACGACCTCAGGACATCCCAAAACGCTTTACACCCAATGAAGTACTTTTTGAAGTGTAGTCACTGTTGTAATGTAGGAACACTTCAGTATCGCACTGGAGTGTCAGCCTAGATTTTGTGCTCAGGTCTCTGGAGTGGAGCTTGAACCCACAACCTTCTAACGCAGATGCAAGTGTGCTACCCACTGAGCCCTGACTGACACTCACCGTAGCCCAGTATGAGTCAGGAGACTCCAGCAGAACAGGGCAGGAAAGGGGGAGAAATTATGAAAAACAAATGGAAAAAAAACACCACAATGTATTTGTATTAGCTGATGCCTAGGGCAAGCTTGAGCTGTGTTTAGTAATGTAATACATGTCACAGCAGTAATGCAGCTATACTCAAATCTACCTTCTAATTATGCTAAGCCTATCTCAACATGTCTAGACAATGTCCCATTGTTAAATATATTACAACACAACTAGTTTGTCAGGACACAGGAGCACAACTATGTTATGACAAGGTGCGGCTGTAAAGAGAAAATCAGTAAAGTGACTCACTTTTAACCAGATAACAGGGAAAGATTCCAATAACAGAAAACTCCATACATCAAGCAACATTTGTATTCCGTACCTCTGCCCCTCACCACAACAACAACTTGCATTTATATAGCGCCTTTAACGTAGTAAAATGTCCCAAGGCGCTTCACAGGAGTGTAATCAACCAACAATTTGATAACTGGCCACATAAGGAGATATTAGGACAGGTGACCAAAAGCTTGGCCAAAGAGGTGGGTTTTAAGGAGCATCTTAAAGGAGGAGATAGAGGTAGAGAGGCGGAGGATTAGGGAGCGAATTCCAGAGCATGGGGCCTAGGTAGTTGAAGGCACGGCCACCAATGGCAGCGCGAAGAAAATCGGGGATGCGCAAGAGGCCAGAATTGGAGGAGCGCAGAGATCTGGGAGGGTTGTAGGTGCCATGCCATTTTCTCCCCGCTCATTGTGAAACCATTGACTCCCTGGGTATGTCCTGTCCCACCGGCCAGACAGACCCACCAAAGGTGGTGGCATAGTGGTATACAGTCGGAAGGGAGTGGCCCTGGGAGTCCTCAACATTGAGTCCGGACCACATGAAGTCTCAATGGCATCAGGTCAAACATGGGCAAGGAAACCTCCTGCTGATTACCACCTACCACCCCACCTCAGCTGCTGAATCAGTACTGCTCCATATTGCACACCACTTGGTAGAAGCACTGAGGGTAGCAAAGGCACAGAATGTACTCTGGGTGGGGGACTTCAATGTCCATCACCAAGGGAGGCTCGGTAGCACCACTACTGACTGAGCTGGCCGAGTCCTGAAGGACATAGCTGCCAGTCTGGGCCTGCGACAGGTGGTGAGAGAACCAACACGAGGGAAAAACCTACTTGACCTCGTCCTCACCAATCTACCTCTCACAGATGCATCTGTCCATGACAGCATTGGTAGCAGTGACCACCGCACAGTCATTGTGGAGACGAAGTCCCCTCTTCGCACTGAGGACACCCTCCACCATGTTGTGTGGCACTACCACCGTGCTAAATGGGATAGATTCAGAACAGATCTAGCAGCTCAAAACTGGGCATCCATGAGGCGCTGTGGGCCATCAGCAGCAGCAGAATTGTATTCCACCACAATCTGTAATCTCATGGCCCGGCATATCCCTCATTCTACCATTACCATCAAGCCAGAGGACCAACCCTGGTTCAATAAGGAGTGTAGAAGAGCATGCCAGGAGCAGCACCAGGTGTACCTAATAATGAGGTGCCAACCTGCGGAAGCTGCAACACAGGACCACATGCATGCTAAACAATGGAATGCTATCGACAGGGCAAAGTGAACCCACAACCGATGGATCAGATCAAAGCTCTGCAGTCCTGTCATATCCATTCGTGAATAGTGGTAGACCATTAAACAACTAACGGGAGGAGGAGGATCCATGAATATCCCCATCCTCAATGATGGCGGAGCCCAGCACATGAGTGCAAAAGACAAGGCTGAAGCGTTTGCAACCATCTTCAGCCAGAAGTGCCGAGTGGATGGTCAATCTCGGGCTCCTCCTGAAGTCCCCACCATCACAGAAGCCAGTCTTCAGCCAATTCGATTCACTCCATGTGATGTCAAGAAACGGCTGAGCGCACTGGATACAGCAAAGGCTATGGGCCCCGCCAACATCCCGGCTGTCGTGCTGAAGCTTTGTGCTCCAGAACTAGCCGTGCCTCTAACCAAGCTGTTCCAGTACAGCTACAACACTGGCATCTATCCGACAATGTGGAAAACTGCCCAGGTATGTCCTGTCCACAAAAACAGGACAAATCCAATCCGGCCAATTACCGCCTCATGAGTCTATTCTCAATCATCAGCAAAGTGATAGAAGGCGTTGTTGACAGTGCTATCAAGCGGCACTTATTCACCTATAACCTGCTCACCGATGATCAGTTTGGGTTCCGCCAGGACCACTCTGCTCCAGACCTCATTACAGCCTTGGTCCAAACATGGACAAAAGAGCTGAATTCCAGAGGTGAGTTGAGAGTGACTGCCCTTGACATCAAGGCAGCATTTGACCGTGTGTGGCATCAAAGAGCCCTAGTAAAATTGAAGTCAATGGGTATCAGGGGAAAAACTCCCCACCGGCTGGAGTCATACCGAGCACAAAGGAAGATGGTTGTGGTGGTTGGAGGCCAATCATCTCAGCCCTAGGACATCGCTGCAGGAGTTCCTCAGGGCAGTGTCCTAGGTCCAACCATCTTCAGCTGCTTCATCAATGACCTTTCCTCCATCATAAAGTCAGAAGTGGGGATGTTCGCTGATGACTGCACAGTGTTCAGTTCCATTTACAACTCCTCAGGAAATGAAGCAATCTATGCCCGCATGCAGCAAGACCTGGACAACATTCAGGTTGGGCTGATAAGTGGCAAGTAACATTTGCGCTTCACCAGTGCCAGGCAATGACTATCTCCAACAAGAGAGCGTCTAACCACCGCCCCTTTACATTCAGCGGCATTATCATCGCCGAATCCCCCAACATCAACATCCTGGGGGTCACCATTGACCAGAAACTTAACTGGACCAGCCACATAAATGCTGTGGCTACAAGAGCAGGTCAGAGGCTGGTTATTTTGCGGTGAGTGTCTCATCTCCTGATTCCTCAAAGCCTTTCCACCATTTACAAGGCAAAAGTCAGGAGTGTGATGGAATACTCTCCACTTGCCTGGATGAGTGCAGTTCCAACAACACTCAAGAAGCTTGACATCATCCAGGACAAAACAGCCCTCTTGATTGGCACCCCATCCATCACCTTAAACATTCACTCCCTCCACCACCGGCACACCGTGGCTACAGTGTGTACCATCTACAAGATGCACTGCAGCAACTTGCCAAGGCTTCTTCGGTAGCACCTCCCAAACCCACGACCTCTACCATCTAAAAGGACAAGGGCAGCAGGCTCATGGGAACCTGCAAGTTCCCCTCCAAGTCACACACCATCCTGACTTGGAAATATATCGCCATTCCTTCATCGTTGCTGGGTCAAAATCCTGGAACTCCCTCCCTAACAGCACTGTGGGAGCACCTTCACCACGCGGACTTCAGCAGTTCAAGGCGGCGGCTCACCACCACCTTCTCAAGGGCAATTAGGGATGGGCAATAAATGCTGGCCTTGCCAGCGGCACCCACATCCCAGGAATGAATAATAAAAAAAAGTATCTCACCCACGGGCCAGTCTTCAGGTGTGAGTCTAGCCATTGTCTGCCAGTGAGCAAATGAACAACGAGAGGCGTCACAGCGGAGCCCCATCTCCATGTCAGTTGACGTCCTCACGCATGCACATTCCAGTCAGGCCATTGCTTCGTAATCAGAAGCAGGAGCCCTGTCTGAGTTTACCCCTGAGGCTGATTGTAGTGTCCCACAGCTGCCTGGACTGAGCTCAGACAATGTCCCCGTGCAGCACTGCCACGTTCCGAGGCTCCTTCCCTCCCATAAAGGGAAGGGCCATCGCTGCAGGCTCTGCATTGGGACCAGTGAGCTGGTCCCCGACGGCGGCCGCGATCCAACCCGATCAGCCCCATGCACTCCGACAGAGCGCCGGGCTGATCGATCGCGGCCCAGGAGCAATCGAAAAAAATCTCTTGAAGCGTTGTTGACATTTTTCTCCTACCCGAGCCAACATCCCCTTTTATTTGCGCCTCTGAAGCTCCCGGCTTCCCGAACAACTATTGGGTTAGAAAGGAGTCCTGTACACATTGTAGGAACTCCATTCCCTTATCCCTTTTACCTACCTCTTTTGTCCAATTAATATCGAGGTAGTTGAAATCCCCCATGATTATTATTCTATGTTTTTTACGCATTTCCCTAATTTGTCTGCATATTTCTTGCTCCACGTCCCTTCCACTATTAGGTGGTCTGTAGACTACACCTATTGATCCTTTCTTATTTTTTATCTCTATCCATATGGATTCTATTTTTGTCTTGCTGATAGCTGCATCACTTTTTCTACTGCCATTATGTTATCCCTAATAAGTACAGCTACTCCACCTCCCCTTTACCCCTCTCTATCTTTTCTAAATATGTTGCACCCTGCAATGTTTAATTCCCAGTCCTGATTTTTCTGTAGCCATGTCTCAGTAATCCCTACTATGTCTGGTTCCTCACAACACATGATTGCCTCCAACCCCCCTGTTTTATTACGGACATTGTGTGCATTGCTGTACAGGCAGTTTAACTCATTTTTAATAGGATTTCCTCTCACTTTATGTTTAACCATCTTTTTAGACTCCTGTTCTATAACTCTAATCATTCCTTTGCCATTAATGTCTTCCCTTACTTTATTCTTTGCTATGCACTCTTTTCCTGTTTTGTTTATAATTAGGCTGGTTTCATTTCTTGTAGATCCCTCCCCCCATCTTACTAGTTTAAAGCCTTTGCCACCTCCCTATTTACCCTTTCCGCTAGGACACGGGTCCCATCCCGGTTCAGGTGGAGCCCGTCCCATCGGTACAGCTCCTTCCTGTCCCAGAACTAGTGCCAGTGTCCCATGAAAAGGAATCCCCTCTTTCCCACACCAGCCCTTTAGCCACGTGTTAATTCTCCTGATCTCTCTGCTTCTATGCCAATTTGCATGTGGCTCGGGCAATAATTCCAAAGATTATTACCCTCGAGGTTCTGCTTTTTAATTTAGATCCTAACTCCTGATACTCTTTCAGCAGGACCTCCTCCCTGTTCCTACCTATGTTGTTTGTTCCAACATGGACCATGACAACTGGATTTACCCCCTCCCTTTCCAAGTTCCTCTCCAGCCGCTGTGAGATATCACTTACCCTGGCACCGGGTAGGCAACACACCCTTTGGAATTCCCATTCTTGGCTGCAGAGGACGCTATCTATCATTCTAATTATAGAGTCTCCTATCACTACCACATTTCTATTCTGCTCTTCCCCCCTTTGGACAGCCTTCTGAGCCATGGTGCCTTGGTCTGTGCATTGTGGCTGTCCTCCCTGCAGTCTTTCTCCATGTCCTCACAGGTAGCGAGTAAATCGTACCTGTTGGACAGAACCAGTGTCTGCGGGACCTCCTTCTCAACCTCTCCTAAATCCCCGCTACCCGTCCCCCTAACAGTCACACCCTCCCTTTCCTGAACCTGTGCTTTCCTCTGGGATGTGGCTGTATTCCGGATAAAACTGTCCAGAAATTCCTCCCCCTCCCTTATGTGTCGGAGTGTCTCCAACTCGCACTCCAGCTCAATGCCAGCCCTGGGGAGGCGGGTATGGAGGCGGGACTGCCGGGAAAATGGCAGCATTTGGGGGCGGGTGCCCAATCCGCGCCGGGTCCCATCTCCTTGGAGGCGGGAAGGGATTACAGCCACTTAACTGCCTGTTAACAGGTAGTTAACAGGCAGAAAATAGGCTTATTACCATTTTTCCCACACAAGTGCGGGCTTCCCGAAGGCTCCGAACCCCGCCAGGGTTACCGAGGCGAGTTTGCGGGGGTCGGAGGGGTGCAAAAGTGCGCTGTGAAGGTAAGTGATGGGTGCAAGTGTGGAGAGGTGAGTATCTGAGGTAAGTGGAAAGTGTTAGGAAAAGTTTACTTACCTTTGTTTCTTCCTGCAGGCTTCAGTCGGTGAGTATGCGGAGAGCCTCGCACCTCCGCTGTAGATATGACAGATGGCCGTTGCATTCTCCAATGCAGCAACCATCTAATTTCTGCAAAAGAAAGAGGTTTGATGTGGTCTTGAATTCAAGACCTCATCAAACTACAGAGAATGTCAATGTTTGACAGCGTCACATTTTTGACAGATGAAACGTCATACGTTGACGTTCTCTGCAACCGGCTTTCCCTTAATTGGCCAGCTAAATCCGCTGGGCGGGCTTAACAAGGTCAATCAAGGGAAAATAGCGTGGGTTGGCCAGAAGTCGATGGAGGCGGGACTAAAATCCGACAGGTGGGAGTCTCGCCTCCAAAAGCTCCCCATTGGCAAAATCACCCCCCACGACTCTGAGCCGGAGAGATTCGAGATGGAGACATCTCCTGCAGACATGTTCATTCGGGACAGTCTCGCTGTCCACAAACTCCCACATACTGCAGTCCAGACACACAACCTGCCCTGCCATATCTTAGTCTGAAGTCGCACAACACCAGGTTATAGTCCAACAGTTTTATTTGAAATCACAAGCTTTCGGAGCGCTGCTCCTTCGTCAGGACTTCACCTGACGAAGGAGCAGCGCTCCGAAAGCTTGTGATTTCAAATAAAACTGTTGGACTATAACCTGGTGTTGTGCGACTTCTCACATTTGTCCACCCCAGTCCAACACCGGTATCTCCACATCATATCTTAGTCTAGCCTTATTTTATTTATTTAATTAGTTAAAGTCTTTATTCAATGATTATTCATAATTATATTAATTAGTTTAGCTAGTTAAGCTGTAAATTTAATACAGCACTTTGTAGTTTCCCGTACCTAGTTTAAACCACTGTCCTAGGTTAGAGGGAAAAGAGAGAAAAAAAAACCTTAATACTCACCAACCAATCACCTACCTGCTGTCCTGTGAACGTCACTCCTTGTTTTTTGGAAATCGTCGAAGGTTCCGCCGCTGCTGATACCGCCTCCAATTAGGTACTCCCCCTCTTCACCGAATTCCCACTCTTTCCAAATTCCCAATTAAAACACTCTGTTAAATGCCGCTCTGGTCATTATCACATTGCTGTTTGTGGAAGCTTGCTGTGCGCAAATTGACTGCCGCGATTCCTACACACGAACAATGGCGGACAGGTAAAGACCCTCTGGTCTGTCGAGCCTGTCCCACACAATTGCAATACCTTGTACATCACAATATATACACTCCCCACCCCACCCAAAACCATGTGATCCCCTGGGAGAGGCAAAAAAACAGATAAAAAACCAGGACAATTTAGGGAAAAAAATCTGGGAAATTTCTCTCTGACTCCCCTGGGTGATCAAAACTAGTCCAGGAGATCACTCTGGCCCTGATAATCCCTGCAGTATCTACCTTCTGTAAGAGGTGATCTCCGCCCCAGCCAGAAACAGGCCCAGCTCTCACTTGAAGGAATTCAGCGAATCAGCCTCCACCACATGAGGTGGCAGCCTGTTCCAGAGGTCCACTATTCTCTGGGAAAAGAACCACCTCCCTGACATCTAACCTAGATCTAGCCTTATACAACTTAAATTTGTGACCCCTGGTCCTCCCTAACCTATTTAATTGGAACAAACTCTCAACTGGAACACAATCTATTCCTTCATCATCTTATAAACCTCAATCAGATCACCCTTAAATCTGCACTTCTCTTAAGTGTAAAGTCCCGACTCTTTTAGCCTATCTTGATAACTAAGACAAATAAGATACAACTGTGACTACACTTCAAAAGTACTTAAAAAGTACTTGATTGGCTGTAAAGCGCTTTGGGACGTCCTGAGGTCGTGAAAGGCGCTATATAAATGCGAGTTCTTTCTCTCTTAACTGTGCGCTATATTACTAAAAGATTTTCTGAGTTATAAAACCTGCTGGTTTTCAGTCTTTGATCAAAATGTGACCTGCTACCCCTGCACAGCAGGCCAGCCAATGAAAAGGGTGAGGCACACTAAACCTGTAAATCAGCTGCGCACTGCAATTACAAGGCAATTAAGCACCTGAAATAACACCAGAATGATGAAGCTGGATAATAAACTCAGAAAAGAAAAGCTGGAAACACACAGCTTCTGTGGAAAAGCGACATTTCAAGCCTTTTGTTTTCACCAAGCTAGGAGATGTTCCCTCGACAAAAATCGCTGTACAATAGTGTGTTACTCAGTGAGAAAAGCCAACTTTATAGGACACAAGCTGCAAGATGAGGAGACACATCATATATCGGAATGATGACCCCCCCTTCTCCCCCCAAAAAACCATCCAGACTTAAAGAAAGAGTTTGCATTTATTTAGCGCCTTCCACAAACTCAGGACGTCCCAAAGTGCTTCACAGCCAATGAAATGGACATTTTTAATTTTGTCAAGGAAACCTTGGGACTTCCCCCTCCCTTGGGCTTTCCTCCCCCTCCCCTGACCACGATTCTCCTCCCCGAGTCCTCCGGTGCACTTCCCTTTGTGCCGGGACCCATTTTCCCGGGTCCCACGGCAATGGCCTGATTTTCTCACCGACTTCCTGCCCGTTTTGGTTGGGAAGTCAGCAAGCAGCATGCCAATGAGGCCTGGCTGTTAAAAAACGGCCGAGCCTCCCTGCTGCCTCTCCCTCGGCCTCGTTCCCAACTGGGAGTAAAAACCGAACCTGATGAATCATTCTATAAATGCATGTACCCTCTCCATCACCCAGACCCTACTTCCACCTCCGTAACATCGCCCGACTCCGCCCCGCCTCACCTCATCTGCTGCTGAAACCCTCATCCACGCCTTTGATACTTCTAGACTTGACTATTCCAATGCTCTCCTGGCCGGCCTCCCACCTTGCACCCTCCGTAAACTTGAGCTCATCCAAAACTCAGCTGCTCGTATCCTAACTCGCACCAAGTCCCGTTCACCCATCACCCCAGTGCTCGCTGACCTACATTGGCTTCCGGTCCAGCAACTCCTCAGTTTGCAAATCCCTCCATGGCCTCAACAACAACTTGTATTTATCTAGCGCCTTTAACGTAGTAAAACGTCCCAAGGCGCTTCACAGGAGCTGTTATTAAACAACATTTGGCACCCAGCCACATAAGGAGATATTAGGACAGGTGAGGTTTTAAGGAGCGTCTTCGAGGAGGAAAGACAGGTAGAGAGGCGGAGAGGTTTAGGGAGGGAATTCCAGAGCTTAGGGCCCAGGCAACTGAAGACACGGCCGCCAATGGTGGAGCGATTAAAATCAGCAATGCGCAAGAGGCCAGAATTGGAGAAGCGCAGAGATCTCGGAGGGTTGTAGGGTTGGAGGAGGTTCCATTCTTATCTATCTAATCGTAGCCAGGGAATCACCTGCAATGGCTTCTCTTCCCACTCCTGCATCGTTACCTCTGGTGTCCCCCAAGGATCTATCCTTGTCCCCCTCCTATTTCTCATCTACATGTTTCCACATGTACGCTGACGACACCCAGCTCTACCTCACCACCACTTCTCTCGACCCCTCCACTGTCTCAAAATTGTCAGACTGCTTGTTCGACATCCAGTACTGGATGAGCAGAAATTTCCTCCAACTAAATATTGGGAAGACCGAAGCTCTTCGGTCCCCACTACAAACTCCGTTCCCTAGCCACCGACTCCATCCCTCTCCTGAGCATCTAGGCTGAACCACACTGTTCGCAACCTTGGTGTCATATTTGACCCTGAAATGAGCTTCTGACCATATATCCGCAGCATAACTAAGACCGCCTATTTCCACCTCCGTAACATTGCCTGTCTCCTCCCCTGCCTCAGTTCATCCGCTGCTGAAACCCTCATCCATGCCTTTGTTACCTCTAGACTTGACTATTCCAACGCACTCCTAGCTGACCTCCCACATTCTACCCTACGTAAACTTGAGGTCATCCAAAACTCGACTGCCCGTGTCCTAACTCGCACCAAGTCCCTGTTCGCCCATCACTCCTGTGCTCGCTGACCTACACTGGCTCCCGGTTAAGCAACGCCTCGATTTCAAAATTCTCATCCTTGTTTTCAAATTCCTCCATGGCCTCGCCCCTCCCTATCTCTGTAACCTCCTCCAGCCCCGCAACCCTCTGAGATATCTGCGCTCCTTTTCATATCTAACCTGGAAGTTACTTGGTGCTGACAACGTGTTCAAAAATAAAGTGGAGCACTTGAATTCTTTGGTTTTGACCAGACAAAAGGGGGAAAGGAAAAAAACAAAACTGAGAAACTTTTGTCACGTGAGGTCGTTCTTGAAAGACTTTGCTCAATTAAACAGAAAAGGGAAAACAACAAACTGGATAAACTGTTCAATTTAAGTCACTCTTTGGAACAGCTTCCAGCTAAGCTGCCTAAACCATAACAGGATGTTATGCAACCTGAGTTGTAAATTAAAAAGGTGTGTTCAGTTATTTTGAGATGTCTGCATGCATTCCAAGTGCTTTGCCCTACCTTATAGTTGGAAGAACTAGCAATAAGACAATGTAGGCACCAGCCAGAGTTACTAAGGAAACTGCAAAAACAGTGGAGGTGTTCTTGGCTGGTCTTTCTTTGAGTGTGTGCTTTCACAGCTAAACAAAACCTTGTTTTGAAAATCTGTCCTTTGCTTCGTGCCTCGTGTGCCGGCAGAGCTGCGATATTATGCAAAGTATTTGACGTTGCATTATAGCGCGAGGTCAACTCATGGGGTTAAAAATTGAGTAGCACCCACTTTGGGGCGCTAACTCCGCCGGGGCGTTACTTTTAGCGCCCCGGAAAAATTAGCACCCCCGCGACGGAAATTGAGTGGTAGCGTCCCAAGAGGGAAGCGGGGCACTACTGGGGCGCTGCGATGGAATATCACGGCGCTACGTGCCGCAGTGCCACGTCACGCCGCGGTATTGCAGGCCTCCCTCCCCTTCTTAAAGGGGAGGGGCCTGGCGCAGCACGACCCGGGGCCCAGCTGGGCCACCAGGGATTGGAGTGCCGGCAAAAGAGCCCGGCACTGCCAGCAACAAAAATGGCCGGCCTGCACCTCGCCTTTAAATAGCGCCTCCCTGGCCGCAGGTAGGCCCCCCTGACCCCGTAGTCCGGCGGTAAGTCAGGGGGCGCGCCCAAAGATCGCGGCCGGGGCGCTGTGCCGCGGGGCGCTACCGGTTACCGCCGCCGCTAACCTCCCGCTGAATTTTGAATCTTAAGGCGCTAACAGGAGGTGCAAAGCAACCGAATTTTTCCCCCCGAGTCCTCCAGGTGCGGCCAGCACCCAAAGGGCAGCCATCTTACTCTTGCGGCACCAAGAAAGAAAGACCTGCATTTCTATAGCGCCTTTCATGACCTCAGGACGTCCCAAAGTGTTTTACAGCCAATGAAGTACTTTTGAAGCGTAGTCACTGTTGTAATGTAGGAAACACGGCAGCCAATTTGCGCACAGCAAGCTCCCACAAACAGCAATGTGATAATGATCAGATAATCTGTTTTTTAGTGATGTTGATTTAGGGATAAATATTGGCAACAAATGAGTCCCGTTTAATCAGGAATGGACTGGGAAGTGTCTTACCGAATTCGGGGGGTCATTTTGACCTAACTTTCCGGATGTGGAACCCACGGGATCGCCGGTTTTTACACCCCCGCCCAATATTCCTCCAGTGACTTCAGTGGAGAGTAAAATCAGGCGAGGAAATAACACCAGCGTCACACCCGATCCCGCCAGATTCCCCCGGCGTGTTGGGTTGAAATTACCCCCCCTATACAACCAAAAAGAAATCTGAATAATCTACCAAGCAAGGCAATAAAACAATGGAGTTACTTAAAACGCAATTAGATAGCGGGGGTTGAAATTCAGTGGGGGTTCTCCTGCTCTGTGTTTTCGGTGGAAGGCACAGAAACCCTGGATAAACAGTGAAAACGCTGGTTACGCCATTTTTCCAGGATTCCTGAGGCTCTTCCACTGAAGTTACGGCTGACAAGCGGGAGAACTCCGGCAGCGATTCACTCCCCAGGATGGGAGCGTTAATGAATTGGAGATTCCTTATTGGAGCTGGGATGAACTTTAGTGGGCCAAATTACTTACCCCTGACTTTAAGGTCACTTCATGTTCTAAATAGCACTTTTTTTGTCATTTTATTTACCCCCCCTGACTAATGCAGTTTGCATCATATAAACTTTGAAGAATATTTTGATATCTCTCTTCAGCGTTTCCTGGAGACGTTGTGAATCCTGACACGCTCTGCTGTCTCCTTTTGCCAGCTTGGAGTCTACAGCTACCCACTTATTACATTGGCCACATTCAATGTTGTGAAATGTCACCTGCTACATGGAAGGCCACCACCTACTGGTGTAGTCTATCAAGCTCTGTAAAGCCTTGTGCCCTATGCCAGCAGTATTTATAAATCACCAACAGTAATTTAGTGGGGTAGAAACTGGTGTGCCTTTCGGCCATTATTTAGGCCATAAAATGGGCGGAACGTATACCAATTCCTGGGCGCGAGGAAAATGGAAGGAAAAATCTGAAGTGGTGTGTAGCGGGCGGCCAGTTCGATAGCGCCCGTTTTACACTATCACCCAAAAGCTAAAATCGCCCCCAGGGACCCTGGCCAATTTTCCTCTTCGTGGCCCAGTGTTTTTGGAGGCCAACCATCGTGCCTCCGCTGTTTTCCCGAATGAGATCAGATAAGCCTGGGAGCCGAACCTGGTAACCTCCTAATCGGCATGGCTGTTAGACACCGTCCTTCTAGCCAGCTGATGCAAGAGGTTTCTAACCTCGGCCCCAGAGGCGCAACAACACTGTCCTAACTAACTGCAGCATCAGGCTCCAGATACCACATGCTTTGCTGATTCTGCTCTTACAACTGGGTCACTGTGTAGCTCTTTACATTACCTGTTGATGGGGAGGTGGGGGGGTGGGTGGGTTGGGGGGGAGGGGGTGTAATCGCTCAGTCTCTAGAAGTCCTCTTGGCTTCAGCTTAGTTTTCATGTGAACCCCATCATCATCTTGGACGGTGTGGCCTCGCTCCATTGTGTAAGCAGTCAGTGTGCGCAGAGACTAACTGCTGAAGGGCAGTGTAGGTCACCTGACATCAGTCGCCCATTGTGACATATCGCAGATGCCTGAACATCACAAAGGATTGGTTAATGCAGATGTCAATTTCCACTCGGAAGTTACTTTACAAGTGTGGGAAACCAGTCACTAGCAGGTGAGTATCAACACCATTAGATTACGAGGTATATCATTGAACTTTGCACAGATAACGTTCATTTCAATGGTAAAGTTTCCCTTGGTGCCCTACCTGTGTACCATGCCATTTTATTCTTCTCAATAATTTCCTTTTCACTTCTCCCCACCCCACCCCATCCTTGATAATTATTTTACTTGTTTCTCGTCACCTTTCTCACGATTGGCCCACTCAAGGGTTTATTTATCTGCGTCTCGTTTATTTCTATCTCTCTCGAAATATTCTTTGGCGTGTTCTCTTTCACTTTTCATTGTACTCCCCCCAGGTTTCTTCCTTCCTCTTCTGAAAGCACTGACACCCACTTGGTGGGCTACCCAGGTTGCAGGCAAAACTCCTCAAGTACCTTGCTCAGGTGGCTAATCTTCAGATGTAAAGCTATACATGGTGTGTTGGCAGGCTACTCGACCATGGACAGCGTCTGAGCTCACCTTGATCCTGTCGTCATCCAACAATCGCATGTACATGTTAAAATGCTAAAAGGATTCGATAGGGTAGATAGGGAGAAACTATTTCCTCTGAATGGGGAAATCAAAATGAGGGGACATAATCTTAAAATTAGAGCCAGGTCGTTTTAGGAGGGAAAAGCAGGAAGCACTTTTTCACACAAAGGGTAGTAGAAATCTGGAACTTTTTCCCCCAAAAGGCTGTGGATGATGGGACAATTGGAGCTTTCAAGACTGAGATTTTTCTTAGGTGAGGGTATCAAGGGGTATGAAGCTGAGACGGGTAAATAGAGTTAAGCTACGGATCAGCCATTGAATGGCAGAGCAGGCTCGAGGGGCTGAATGGCCTACTCCTGTTCCCATTTTCCTACATGCAATCCTGGCTTATTTTATTCCTTTGTAGCCTGGAGTGCTGAGCCCAATTGTGACTGATTCAAAATTCAGCACAGAGTGAAAATCCTTTTCCAGTTCTATTAGTTTTCTCCTTCCACGCAATATTCTCTCCTGCAGGTTGACTGATAGCCTTCCGATATCTTGCCCATGTGGTCATGAGGTGTGTGGATGGCTGTTTCACCAATGCCAAGTCTAAACCGGTCTTGACCTGACATCCACATAGAATCATAGAATCCTACATCACAGAAGGAGGCCATTCGGCCCATCGTGCCAGTACTGGCTCTTTGGTAGAGCTATCCAATGAATCCCACTCCCCCGCTCTTTCCCCATAGCACTGTAACTTCATTCCCCTTCAAGTATTTATCCAATTCTCTTTTGAATGTTACTATTGAATCTGCTTCCACCAACCTTTCAGGCAGTGCATTCCAGATCACAACTACTCGCTGTGTAAAAAAATGATTCCTCATGTCGCCTCTGGTTCTTTTGCCAATCACCTTAAATCTGTGTCCTTTGGTTACCGACCCTTCTGCCACTGGAAACAGTTTCTCTCTATCTACTCTGCTAGCCCCCTCATGATTTTGAACACCTCTATCAAATCTCCTCTCAACCTTCTTTGCTCTAGGGGAGAACAACCCCAGCTTCTCCAGTCCCTCCACATAACTGAAGTCCCTCATCCCTGGTACCATTCTCACTTACCAGCAAAGAACATGGATAACAGTCGGGTGTGGGAATCCTAGCCTGGGAACATGGAGGCTAACTCGATACATATCAGGGATCAGACCTGGGGTTTTCATGCTCTGCATGTTTTCCGTCCCACAGAATGGAGTGCATTTAAACTATCAGGAAGCAAGGTCTTTATCCTTGTAATTCTTTCTTAAGTATTGTTTCATTTCTGCCTCACCTTTGTAGTGTTGTCTTTTGTCCTTTATTCCCTCTTCCATTTTCCATGCATCTCTCCCTCTCTCTCTCTCTCTCTCTCCATTTTAGATTATTTTGTTTTAACAGCAAAGAGCTTCAGGCCCAGTTGACTTCCAGCCTTGAGGGGAGGACAGACTGGGAAGCAGTGACTGAGATCCATGAAAAGTTGACACTGGGAATGAGAGCGCCAACAGTCATAAAGGGATGAGAAGAATGAGATTAACAGAGAGCTGACCTAAGAAAGAGGCAACTGAAGTTCATGAAGGGTAGACCCAGTGAACAAGAGGCGGAAAATCTATGATTCATAATGATTCGGTGACAACTTTTTGCCAGCGGTAAGTTAAAACCCGATGACGCTGAAAATGGGGCAAGATCACTCGACAGTTATCACCAAATAACCTCTTATAGAACATAAGACATAGGAGCAGGAGTAGGCCATTTGGCCCCTCGAGCCTGCTCCACCATTCAATAAGATCATGGCTGATCTGATCTTGGCCTCAACTTCACTTCCCTGCCCGCTCCCCATAACCCTTGACTCCCTTACCTTTCAAAAATCTGTCTATCTCCACCTTGAATATATTTAATGACCCAGCCTCCACTGCTCTCTGGGGAAGAGAATTCCAAAGATTCACGACCTTCTGAGAGAAGAAATTACTCCTCATTTCCGATTTAAAAGGGTGCCCCCTTATTCTGAAATTATGCCCCCTAGTTCTAGATTCCCCCACGAGGGGAAACATCCTCTCTGCATCTACCCTGTCAAGCCCCTTCAGAATCTTATATGTTTCAATAAGATCCCCTCTCATTCTTCTAAACTCCAATGAGTATCGGCCCAACCTGCTCAACCTTTCTTCATAAGACAACCCCTTCATCTCCGGAATCAACCTCAGGAACCTTCTCTGAACTGCCCCCAATGCAAGTATATTTGGTGAAAGCCATTCCCATTGATTGGAGTATTATTTAAATTAGAGCCAAGTTGGTTCCTTAAGAAACAATTTTATGCCGCGGTTATACTGCACTCATGGTCTGAGGCTGGCAACTGCGGAGTCAGTCGTGGCTCAGTGGTAGTCCCTTTGCCTCTGAGGTTAGGAAGGTTGTAGGCTCAGAGACTGGAGCACAAAACCCTGGGTGACACTCCAGTGCAGTGCTGAGAGAGTGCTGCATTGTCGGAGGTGCCGTCTTTTATTCCGTTATTTTATTCGGAATGTGGTTGCTGCTGAAATGCCCAATGAGCCTGAACGATTAATGGGGCCTTTCGCCCCTGTAGTCGCAATCATTCGGGATTGGGTTCACTTGTGTCCCCTCCCCATGAGCGAACAGCCGCTCTCCCAACCAAGTTACAGCGGGAGATCGGGAGCACCTCGGAGGTAACCCTACGCCAATGTCTTTTGAACCTCGGTTGTTTTGCGCAGTTCTTGCGCAGTCTCTCCACTGATACCCGCTCTGACAAAGCAGTTTCTTCTTCTTCCTCATTTCAGATTCCACCGAGCACCCGGAAGATTTGGGGGTCAGAGTCAGTGTATCAGCACAGTCTGAATCAGTTGAAATATGTCTTTCCTCACTTACACAGTAAGTAGAAGGCTTTATTACAGACTAGAAATCGTTTTGTTTCCACTTTCTTTTCGGGAGGGTATTTTTGGGATAAGTTTCTACCCTTTCTTTTCTGCATCTTTGCCCTTTCTTGTCTCTGGCCTGAGGGAGAATCATGGGGGTAGAAATCAGACCTCACAAAACAGGCACAACCAGGGCCTGTGCCCCAGGGACGGCTGAAAGACATCTGACCCAGTTTGGCTATTTTTCAGGCTTCCCTCGTGGCCACCTAAAACAGGCATTAGGCCCCCTTACACAGGTAAATGAGGGGCCTAGAGCCTGTTTTAGGCCTGACTCTGCTAAATCGCACGAGCGGGGCCTGTTCCACTTGGGATTCTTAAGCGGTTGCGAGGGCCCTAAGGGGTGACCTGCCGCCGAAAGGTAAGCTTTAAAAAAAGAAGCAATGATTCCTGTCGAGCCAGGAGGGGCAGGAATGCTTCCCCCACCTCCCCCCCTCCGACTCCAGAGTATTCGCGATTTCCCCCCTTCCCCCATTGCCACTCCAGCCAGCGCCCCCACCTCCCGGGTCTAACCTTAGGGCCGCTTCCAGCAAGACAACATTCAGCACTGTAAAATGGACGCCTTGCCCGTGGAGGTGCGATAGACGTCAGCAGCTCGTCGAAATGATGTCAATAAGGCCTGAGGCCCAATTTAGGCCCAGGCTCTGCCCTTGCGGTTGTGGGGGGCGGGGGAGGGGGAGGGGGAGGGGGGGGAGGTGCGCTTTTCACGCAACATTGGTTACGCGCCTGAAAATGGTCCATAACCAATTTCTAGGCCACAGAACTGAACAGCAGGGAGGAAGGCCATTCAGCCCATCACGCTTCTGCTGGCCTTCTGAGAGAGCTATTCCCCTGCCCTTTCATAGAAACATAGAAACATAGAAACATAGAATCTAGGAGCAGGAGTAGGCCATTAGGCCCGTCGAGCCTGCTCCGCCATTCAATACGATCATGGCTGATCATCCAAATCCAATACCCTGTCCCTGCTTTAATCCCCACAGTACACATATCCCACCCTACCCCCGTAACCCCACGTATTTAATTCCCCCTAACATATCCCATCCTATCCCCATAACCCCACATATTTAATCCCCCCTAACACTAAGGGTCAATTTATCATAGCCAAATCAACCTAACCCACACATTTTTGGACTGTGGGAGGAAACCGGAGCACCCGGAGGAAACCCACGCAGACACGGGGAGAATGTGCAAACTCCACACAGACAGTCACCCGAGGTCAGATTCGAACCCGGGTCTCTGGTGCTGTGAGGCACCAGTGCTAACCACTATGCCACTTTCCCCACGTTGTTTCACAATTTTTCTTTTCGAAATATTTATCCGCTTCATTTTTAAAGGCTATTATGGATCCTGCTTCCACCACTGTTTCTGGTAGGGCGTTACATGTCCTGACAACCCCCTGTGTAAAAAAAAATCTCTGAATCTCTTTTTGTGCTTTTTGGCAACGGTTTAGAATTTATGACCCCTTGTTACTAACTCATTGACCCGTGAAAATAATTTTGTCCATTTCCTTATCAAAAACCTTGGTAATTTTGAACATCCCTATTAGTTCTCCTCTTAACCTTCTCTGTTCTAATAAAAAGAGCTCCACTTTTCTCTAATGTCTCCTCATAATTAACGCCCCTCATCCCTGGGATTATCTTACGCAGAGATTTGAGAGGCTTCACTCCCAGGGTTAGTGGTTGAGGCAGTAACTATCTCAATGTTCAAGCTTACATTGGATAGCTGGATGAAGAAAAGAGGTTTTAAATGGAACAGGTTAAGGTAAATTGGAACTAGTTGATCGAACAAAGGCTGACACGGACTGGTTGGGCTGAAAGGCCCGTTTCCGTGCCGTAACTTCTATGTGTCTCAGTGAATCTTCACAGCCAACAGTGTGGACGCATGGCATTCAAATATACACTGTCAATGCCCCTCCCCCACTGTTAGGGGGGCACCAGGGACTGCCTATGCTTGACTCTACCCTCTGATTTCCCCCCTCCCCGCCCATGACTCGAAGGGATCCCTGCAGCCACCACTTGCTGCCTCCCCACTCAGTGAAGCTCAGCTCAGGAAATGGGGGGGGAAGCAAAGCTCGAAGGTGTGTCTGCCGCATCATCGCAGGGCTATGAACATCAGTGCGGTAACGGTTGATGAATGGATCGCTCGGCTGATTACCTCACAGAAAATTACACCTCTGCTACAATTATAAATCCTAGTGTCAGCTGTGGCTCAGTGGGTAGCACACTCGTCTCTGAGTCAGAAGGTTGTGAGTTCACGTCCCACTCCAGGGACTTGAGCACATAAATCTAGGCTGACACTCCAGTGCAGTGTTGAGGGAGTGCTGCACTGTCGGAGGTGCCGTCTTTCAGATGAGACGTTAAACCGAGGCCCCGTCTGCTCTCTCAGGTGGACGTAAAAGATTCCATGGCACTATTTCGAAGAAGAGCAGGGGAGTTCTCCCTGGTGTCCTGGCCAATATTTATCCCTCAACCAACATAACAAAAACAGATTATCTGCTCATTATCACATTGCTGTTTGTGGGAGCTTGCTGTGCGCAAATTGGCTGCTGCGTTTCCCACATTACAGTGACTACACGTCAAAAAGTACTTCACTGCACTTTGAGACGTCCGGTGGCCGTGAAAGGCGCTATATCAATGCAAGTCTTTCTTTCTTTTTCACATGAACACCTTTTTTTTTCCCAGGGCGGAGGTCCATACTTGGGTCCGCAGTATTCTCGCAGTACTCAACATCTGTTTCCAGGGCAATCATCTTTTCTATACACCCCACCATCGCGGAATACCTATGTGCCTCCAATTTACGGGGGCCAATCATTCAATCAGAACAGTTTTGTTGCCGTGAAAGGTAAGGTACAACCTCTTCTTCCTGGGTTAATCTCTCACTCGGTGCTTGGTGCGAGACACAGTTGTGATATGATATAATGGACGGGGAACACTTCCCTTCTCGCCCTTGGCATGAGGCATTCTCCTGTGCCTGGTTGATACAGTAAAATATGTTCTGCCAATGTGATAGTGTGTGAACAAATCATGAAATCCAGCCTAACCTACAGTACAGAGGGAGTGCTGCACTGTTGGAGGTGCTGTCTTTCAGGTGAGACGTTAAACTGAGGCCCCGTCTGCCCTTCATACGTACATACATATGAACATGCGAATTAGGAGCAGGAGTAGGCCACTCGGCCCTTCGAGCATGCGCCGCCATTCAATAAGATCATGGCTGATCCGGTTACTCCATATTCCCACCTACCCCCGATAACTTTTCACCCCTTTGCTTACCAAGAGTCTATCTACCTCTGCCTTAAAAATATTCAAAGACTCTGCTTCCACCGCCCTCTGAGGAAGAGAGTTCCAAAGACTCACGACCCTCTGTGAGAAAAAATTTCTCCTCGCCTCGGTCTTAAATGGGCGACCCCTTATTTTTAAACAGTGACCCCTGGTTCTAGATTCTCCCACAAGAGGAAACATCCTCTCCACATCCACCCTGTCCAGACCCCTCAGGATCTTATATGATTCAATCAAGTCACCTCTTATTCTTCTAAACTCCAGCGGATACAAGCCTAGCCTATCCAACCTTTCCTCATAAGACAACCCGCCCATTCCAGGTATTAATCTAGGGGGGGGATGGGAAAAAGGGCTGTAGTCCACGAGCCAGTGGTGAGTGTAGGGAGGTACTGAGGAGGGTATCAAGGTCGCAGGAATGTACCGGCAGACAGGAAGATGGCTTGAAGTGTGTCTACTTCAATGCAAGGAGCATCCGGAATAAGGTAGGAGAACTTGGAGCGTGGATTGGTACTTGGGACTACGATGTGGTGGCCATTACGGAGACATGGTTAGAACAGGGACAGGAATGGTTGTTCGAAGTTCCGGGGTATAGATGTTTCAGTAAGAGTAGGGAAGTTGGTAAGAAAGGTGGAGGAGTAGCATTGTTAATCAAGGATAGTTTAACAGCGGCAGAAAGGCAGTTCGAGGGGGATCTGCCGTCTGAGGTAATATGGGCTGAAGTTAGAAATAGGAAAGGAGCGGTCACGTTGTTAGGAGTTTTCTACAGGCCCCCAAATAGTAATAAAGATGTGGAGGAAGAAATTGCAAAGCAGATTATGAATAGGTGTGGAGGTCACAGAGTAGTTGTCATGGGTGACTTCAACTTTCCAAATATTGATTGGAACCTTTATAAGTCAAACAGTTCGGATGGGATAGTTTTTGCACAGTGTGTGCAGGAGGGTTTCCTGACACAATATGTGGATAGGCCGACAAGAGGTGGGGCCACGTTGGATTTGGTACTGGGTAATGAACCGGGCCAAGTGTTTGATTTGTATGTGGGAGAGCACTTTGGAGATAGTGACCACAATTCGGTAACTTTCACTATTGCAATGGAGAGGGATAGGGCCATACGGCAGGGCAGGGTTTATAATTGGGGGAGGGGTAATTATGATGCGATTAGGCAAGAATTAGGGAGTATAAGATGGGAACAGAAACTATCAGGGAAAGGCACAAACGAAAAGTGGAGCTTTTTCATGGAGCAATTACTGCGTGTCCTTGATAGGTATGTCCCTGTCAGGCAGGGAGGAAATGGCCGAGTGAGAGAACCATGGTTCACAAAAGAGGTTGAATGTCTAGTCAAGAGGAAAAAGGAAGCGTATGTAAGGATGAGAAAACAAGGTTCAGTTGGGTCGATTGAGGGGTACAAGGTAGCAAGGAATGAGCTAAAAAAAGAGCTTAGGAGAGCTAGGAGGGGGCATGAGAAGTCCTTGGCGGGTCGGATCAAGAAAAACCCCAAGGCTTTTTACTCTTATGTGAGAAATAAAAGAATGACCAGGGTGAGGGTAGGGCCGGTCAAGGACAGTAGTGGGAACTTGTGCATGGAGTCAGAAGAGATAGGAGAGGTGATGAATGAATACTTTTCGTCAGTGTTCACCGAGGAGAGGGGCCATGTTCTTGAGGATGAGAGTGTGATAAAGGTGGATAGGCTGGAGGTGGTAGATGTTCTGAGGGAAGATGTTTTAGCAATTTTGAAGAACCTGAGGGTCGATAAGTCCCTGGGCCAGATGGGATATATCCTAGGATTCTTTGGGAGGCAAGGGAGGAGATTGCAGAGCCTCTGGCTTTGATCTTTGGGTCCTCACTGTCCACGGGGATGGTGCCAGAGGACTGGAGAGTGGCGAATGTTGTTCCTCTCTTCAAGAAAGGAAATAGGAATGACCCTGGTAATTATAGGCCGGTTAGTCTTACTTCGGTGGTTGGTAAGATAATGGAAAAGGTCCTGAGGGATAGGATTTATGACCATTTGGAAAGGGGCAACTTAATCAGGGATAGTCAACACGGATTCGTGAAGGGTAAGTCTTGCCTAACAAATTTGATTGAATTCTTTGAGGAGGTAACTAAGTGTGTAGATGAAGGTAGAGCAGTTGATGTCGTATACATGGATTTTAGTAAGGCGTTTGATAAGGTTCCCCATGGTCGTCTCATGAAGAAAGTAAGGAGTTGTGGGATAGAGGGAAATTTGGCCGATTGGATAAGTAACTGGCTATCTCATAGAAGGCAGAGGGTGGTGGTGGATGGAACATTTTCGGACTGGAGACCAGTTACCAGCAGTGTGCCACAGGGGTCGGTGCTGGGTCCTCTGCTGTTTGTGATTTTTATCAATGACTTGGAGGAGGGGACTGAAGGGTGGATCAGTAAATTTGCTGATGACACCAAGATTGGTGGAGTAGTGGATGAGGTGGAGGGCAGTTGTAGGCTGCAAAGAGACATTGATAGGATGCAGAGCTGGGCCGAAAAATGGCAGATGGAATTTAACCCTGATAAGTGCGAGGTGATTCATTTTGGTAGGGCAAATTTGAATAAGGATTACAGGGTCAACGGCAGGGTTCTGAGGAACGTGGAGGAGCAGAGGGATCTGGGGGTTCATATCCACAGATCTCTGAAGGTTGCCACTCAAGTGGATAGAGCAGTAAAGAAGGCCTATGGTGTGTTGGCGTTTATTAACAGAGGGTTTGAGTTTAAGAACCGTGAGGTTATGCTGCAACTGTACAGGACCTTGGTGAGACCACATTTGGAATATTGTGTGCAGTTCTGGTCACCTCACTATAGGAAGGACGTGGAAGCATTGGAAAGAGTGCAAAGGAGACTTACCAGGATGCTGCCTGGTTTGGGGGGGAGGTCTTATGAGGAAAGATTGAGGGAGTTGGGGCTTTTCTCTTTAGAGCGGAGGAGGATGAGAGGCGACTTAATAGAGGTTTATAAGATGATGAGGGGGATAGATAGAGTGGATGTTCAGAGACTATTTCCTCGGGTAGAGGAAGCTGTTACAAGGGGGCATAACTATAAGGTGCATGGGGGGAGATATAGAAGGGATGTCCGAGGTAGATTCTTTACTCAGAGAGTGGTTGGGGTGTGGAATGGACTGCCTGCTGTGATAGTGGAGTTGGACACTTTAGGAACTTTCAAGCGGTTATTGGATAAGCACATGGAGCACACCAGAGTGATAGGGAGTGTGATAGCTTGATCTTGGTCTCGGACAATGCTCGGCACAACATTGAGGGCCGAAGGGCCTGTACTGTGCTGTACTGTTCTATGTTCTATGTAAACCTTCTCTGAACTGCTTCCAACGCATTTACATACTTCCTTAAATAAGGAGACCAATACTGTACACAATACTCCAGATGTGGTCTCACCAATGCCCTGTATAACTGAAGCATAACCTCCCTACTTTTGTATTCAATTCCCCTCGCAATAAACGATAACATTCTATTAGCTTTCCTAATTACTTGCTGTACCTGCATAGTAACCTTTTGTGATTCATGCACTAGGATGCCCAGATCCCTCTGCATCTCAGAGCTCTGCAATCTCTCACCATTTAGATAATATGCTTCTTTTTTATTCTTCCTGCCAAATGGACAACTTCACATTTTCCCACATTATACTCCATTTGCCAGATCTTTGCCCACTCACTTAACTTATCTATATCCCTTTGTAGCCTCCTTATGTCCTCTTCACAATTTACTTTCCTACCTATCTTTGTGTCATCAGCAAATTTAGCAACCATACCTTCGGTCCCTTTATCCAAGTCATTTATATAAATTGTAAAAAGTTGAGGCCCCAGCACTGATCCCTGTGGCACACCACTCGTTACATCTTGCCAATCAAAAAATTACGCATTTATGCCTACTCTCTGTTTCCTGTTAGCTAGCCAATCTTCTATCCATGCCAACATGTTACCCCATACACCATGAGCTTTTATTTTCTGCAATAACCTTTGATGTGGCACCTTATCAAATGCCTTCTGGAAATCTAAGTACAGTACATCCACTGGTTCCCCTTTATCCACAGCACATGTTACTTCCTCAAAGAACTCCAATAAATTGGTTAAACATGATTTCCCTTGCACAAAACCATGTTGACTCTGCCTGATTACTTTGAACTTTTCTAAATGCCCTGCTATAACGTCTTTAATAATAGCTTCTAACATCTTCCCTATGACAGATGTTAAGCTAACTGGCCTGTAGTTTCCTGCTTTCTGTCTCCCTCCCTTTTTGAATAAAGGAGTTACATTCACTATTTTCCAATCTAATGGAACCTTCCCCAAATCTAGGGAATTTTGGAAAATTAAAACCAACGCATCAACTATCTCACTAGCCACTTCTTTTAAGACCCTAGGATGAAGTCCATCAGGACCCGGGGACTTGTCAGCCCGCAGCTCCAACAATTTGCTCAGTACCACTTCCATGGTGATTATAATTTTCTTGAGTTCCTCCCTCCCTTCCATTTCCTGATTTACAGCTATTTCTGGGATGTTACTTGTATCCTCTATAGTGAAGACCGATGCAAAATATCTGTTTAATTCAACTGCCATCTCCTTATTTTCCATTATTAATTCTCCAGACTCACTTTTTATAGGACCAACGCTCACTTTGTTAACTCTTTTCTTTTTAAAATATCTATAGAAACTCTTACTATCTGTTTTTATATTTCTAGCTAGCTTTCTCTCGTACTCTAATTTTTCTCTCCTTATTAATCTTTTAGTCATTCTTTGCTGTTTTTTATATTCTGCCCAATCTTCTGACCTGCCACCCATCTTTGTGCAATTATATGCTTTTTCTTTAAGTTTACTATCTTTAACTTTTTTAGTTAACCACGGATGGTGGGTCCTCCCCTTGGAATTTTTCTTTCTTGTTGGAATGTATATATTCTGTGTATTTTGAAATATCCCCTTAAATGTCTGCCACTGCAACTCTATTGAACTATCCCTTAACCTAATTTGCCAGTTCACTTTAGCTAGCTCTGCTTTCATGCCCTCATAATTGCCCTTATTTAAGTTTAAAATACTAGTCTTGGACCCACTCTTCTTTCTCTCAAACTGAATGTAAAATTCAATCATATTATGATCACTGCTACCTAGGGGCGCCTTCACTATGAGGTCATTAATTAATCCTATCTCGTTGCACAATACCAGGTCTAGTATAGCCTGCTCTCTGGTTGGGTCCAGAACGTGCTGTTGTAAGAAACTATCCCGAAAACATTCCATGAACTCCTCATCTATGCTACCTTTGCCAATTGATTTTTCCAGTCTATATGCAGATTAAAATCCCCCATGATTATTGCTGTACCCTTCTGACAAGCTCCCATTATTTCTTCCTTTATACTCCATCCTACCATGTGGTTACTGTTAGGGGGCCTGTACACCACTCCCACAAGTGACTTCTTGCCTTTATTATTTCTCATCTCTACCCAAACCGCTTCTACATCCTGGTTTCCTGAACTTAAGTCATCCCTCTCTATTGTGCTAATACCATCATTAATTAACAGAGCCACCCCTCCACCTTTTCCCACCTTCCTGTCCTTCCTAAATGTCATGTACCCTTCAATATTCAGGTCCCAATCTATGTCATCCTGCAGCCATGTTTCTGTAATGGCTATCAGATCATATTTATTTATTTCTATTTGCGCTATCAGTTCATCTGTTTTGTTTCGAATGCTACGTGCATTCAGATGCAGAGCCTTTAGTTTTGTCCTTTTATTATTTTTGTAACCTCTAGCCTTATCTGTTGATTTACTCTTAGATTTGTACTCTCTATCCCTTCCTGTCACGGTCTGTTTATCATTTCCCATATTAATACCTTTCTCTATTGTCTTGTCTCTAATCTTTGAATGACCACATCTTGCCAAATTTGATCCCATGCCCCCAATATTTAGTTTATAGCCCTCTCTACCGCCCTAGTTATACGACTCGACAGAACACTGGTCCCAGCACGGTTCAGGTGAAGACCGTCCCAACGATACAGATCCCACTTTCCCCAATACTGGTGCCAGTGCCCCAGGAATTGAAACCCATTTCTCCCACACCAGTCTTTGAGCCACGCATTCATCTCTCTAATTTTATTTACCCAATTTGCTCGTGGCTCAGGTAATAATGCAAACATTATTACCCTTGAGGTTCTACTTTTTAATTTAGCCCCTAGCTGCTCATACTCTCTCAGCAGAACCTCTTTCCTAGTTCTACCTATGTCGTTGGTACCTACATGGACTACGACCACTGGCTCCTCCCCCTACCACTGCAAGTTCCTCTCCAACCCAGAGCAGATGTCCCGAACCCTGGCACAGGGCAGGCAACACAGCCGTCTGGACTCTCGCTCTTGGCCACAGAGAACTGTATCTATCCCCCTGACTATACTGTCCCCAATTACCACTATATTCCTATTAACTCCCCCCACTTGAATGGCTTCCTGTATCTCGGTGCCATGGTCAGTTTGCTCATCAACCCTGCAGCCACCGCTTTCATCCATACAGGCCGCAAGAACCTCAAACCTGTTGGACAATTGCAAAGGCTGAGGCTCCTCCACCTCCTGGGTCCCCATACCTGCCTCACTCGCAGTCACATCCTCCTGTCCCTGACCACTGACCAAATCAGAAGACCCTATCCTAAGGGGTGTGACTGCCTCCTGGAATAAAGTGTCCAGGTAACTTTCCCCCTCCCTGATGCATCGCAGTGTCCGCAGCTCGGCCTCCAGCTCATCAACTCTGAGCCGAAGCTCCTCAAGCCGCAGACACTTACCGCAGACGTGTTCGTCCTGGATCACACTGGCGTCCAGGAGCTCCCACATACTGCAGTCGCAACACATCACCTGCCCGGCCATCTTTATTGAGTCTTAATTAATTTATTTTTAATAATTAATAATTAACAAACCCTACTACACCTAATAAGATTTATTACTGCTAGTAAACTAGTACTAATGAAACCTTACAATTACTAATAAATTTCCTGGGCTTTAAAAGATAAGGGAAGTGAGCAAAATATTCACCAACCAATCATTTACCCTTTTCCCTGTGATATCACCTTTTATTTTTCTCCAGATGCGGTTGGGGGGTGTCACAGAGCCGAAATCCCATTGGTTCTCTGTCCCATCTTGTGCAGCCTTTTAGCTCCTGCTCTCCTGGAAGCTGACAAAGATAGAAAAAGAAAGGAACACCTCTCTTCACTCACTCACTCACTCACTCACTCACTCACTCACTCACTCACTCACTCACTCACTCACTCACTCACTCACTCACTCACCAAACTCGCAGCTTAACACTCTGTTCCAAGCTGCACTCTAGCCTCCCTTATTTATACTGCTGAGATTTAAATAAGTGAGCTCTCTGGCAGTTACAGAACCAGATTAGACCAGTTAATTAATTAATGACTCTCACCTGCTCTCCAGCACAGAGCTTGCTTAGCCCTGCCCAAGCCTGGAAGAAACTTAAAACTTGAAACAGTAAATTTAAATTTAAGTTAAATGCTAATTGCAAGCACACAAGTCTAGATTTTATTAAAAAAAGAGATTAACCTTTAAGATTCACTCCCTCACTCACCAAACTCACAGCTTAACACTCTGTTCCAAGCTGCACTCCCTTCAGGTGGGTGTAAAAGATCCCACAGTGCTATTTTGAAGAACAGCAGGGGAGATTTCCCTGTTTCCTGGACAGTAATCCGCCCACAGTACCGAAACGGCTCTCATCAAAGTCACAAACGACATCCTTTGTGACTGTGACAAAGGTAAACTATCCCTCTTTGTCCTTCTCAACCTGTCTGCAGCCTTTGGCATGGTTGACCACTCCATCCTCCTCCAACACCTCTCCACCGTCATCCAGCTGGGTGGGACTGCACTCGCCTGGTTCCATTCTTATCTATCTAATCATAACCAGAGAATCCCTGAAATGGCTTCTCTTCCCACTCCTGCATCATTACCTCTGGTGTCCCCCAAGGATCTATCCTTGGCCCCCTCCTATTTCTCATCTACATGCTGCCCCTTGGCGACATCATCCGAAAACAAGGCGTCAGTTTCCACATGTACGTTGACGACACCCAGCTCTACCTCACCACCACTTCTCTCGACCCCTCCACTGTCTCTAAATTGTCAGACTGCTTGTCCGATATCCAGTACTGGATGAGCAGAAATTTTCTCCAACTAAATATTGGGAAGACCGAAGCCATTGTCTTCGGGCCCCGCCACAAACTCCGTTCCCTAGCCACCGATTCCATCCCTCTCCCTAGCATCTGTCTGAGGCTGAACCACACTGTTCGCAACCTTGGTGTCATATTTGACCCTGAAATGAGCTTCCGACCACTTATCCGCAGCATCACTAAGACCGCCTATTTCCACCTCGGTAACATCGCCTGTCTCCACCCTTGCCTCAGCTCATCTGCTGCTGAAACCCTCATCCATACCTTTGTTACCTCTAGACTTGACTATTCCAATGCACTCCTGGCTGGCCTCCCACATTCTACCTTATGTAAACTTGAGGTCATCCAAAACTCGGCTGTCTGTGTCCTAACTTGCACCAAGTCCCATTCACCCATCACCCCTGTGCTCGCTGACCTACATTGGCTCCCGGTTAAGCAATGCCTTGATTTCAAAATTCTCATCCTTGTTTTCAAATCCCTCCATGGCCTCGCCCCACCCTATCTTTGTAATCTCCTTCAGCCCCACAACCCCCCGAGATATCTGTGCTCCTCAAATTCTGCCCTCTTGAGCATCCCTGGTTATAATTGCTCATGATGCGGAGATGCCGGTGTTGGACTGGGGTGGACAAAATTGAGAGGTCGCACAACACCAGGTTATAGTCCAACAGTTTTATTTGAAATCACAAGCTTTCGGAGCTATCGATTGCTCCTTCCTCAGGTGAAGTAAATTAGATACAGAATCGTCAAAGCATATATAGATAGAAAACAAAGCATGTGTACCTTACAATTGCAGACCACTAGTGGTCTGCAATTGTAAGGTACACATGCTTTGTTTTCTATCTATATATGCTTTGGCGATTCTGTATCTAATTTACTTCACCTGAGGAAGGAGCAATCGATAGCTCCGAAAGCTTGTGATTTCAAATAAAACTGTTGGTCTATAATTGCTCAACCATTGGTGGCCGTGCCTTCAGCTGCCCAGGCCCTAAGCTCTGGAACTCCCTCCCTAAATCTCTCCACCTCTCTCTCCTCCTTTAAGACACTCCTTAAAACCTACCTCTTTGACCAAGCATTTGGTCACCTGCCCTAATTTCTCCTTATGTGGTTCGGTGTCAAATTTATGTCTTATAATACTCCTGTGAAGCGCCTTGGGATGTTTTACTATGTTAAAGGCGCTATTTAAATACAAGTTGTAGTTGTTGTTGTTGATATTTATCCCTCAAACAACATCATGAAAATTGATTATCCGAGTCGTTATCACATTGCTGTTTGTGGGAGCTTGCTGTGTGCAAATTGGCTGCCGCGTTTCCTACATTACAACAGTGACTACACTTCAAAAAGTACTTCAGTGGCTGTAAGGTGCTTTGGGATGTCCTGAGGTTGTGAAAATCACTATATAAATCCAAGCCTTACTTTCTTTATTATGAAACCTGCACTACTGCACAATACTGATGTCTGTAGATTATGTAAAGCCACAGAGCCACTAGTAAAAGAAAAAGAAAGACTTGGGGGGCTAAATTCGGTTGAATTGTGCCTCCCATTAGCGCCCTAAGAGGGCACTAACGGGGCGCTGATCAACTAGCGCCTGGGCGCAGCGCTGCTAATGCCTCCCGCAAAATTCAGCAGGAGGTTAGCGGCGGCGCTAACCGTTAGCGCCCTGCTCGCGCCCCGGCTGTAATATTGGGTGGCACCCCCTGACTTACCGCTGGACACTATGTCTGCCGGGGTCAGGGGGGCCTACCTGCGGCTGGGGCGACGCTAGTTAAAGGGGAGGCGGCGGGCGGCCATTTTTGTTGCTGGCCGCGTGCCAGCACCTGCCCGCTCTGCTGTCCCTGGCCCCCGTGAAGCCCCCCCCCCGCTGCTCTCCGAGAGCCCGGCACTCCTCTTGAGTGCCGGGCTCGTTTGCCGGCACTCCCGATCCCTGGTGGCCCAGCTGGGCGCCGGGACGCGCTGCGCCAGGCCCCTCCCCTTTAATAAGGGGTGCAACGAGACCTGGGCGTAATGGTACATCAGTCACTGAAGGTGGGAATGCAAGTGCAGCAGGCAGTCAAGAAAGCAAACGGAATGATGGCCTTCATAGTAAGGGGATTTGAGTACAGGAGTAGGGAGGTGATGCTGCAGTTGTACAGGGCCTTGGTGAGGCCACACCTGGAGTATTGTGCGCAGTTTTGGTCTCCTAACTTAAGGAAGGACATTCTTGCTATTGAGGGAGTGCAGCGAAGGTTCACTAGATTGATTCCTGGGATGGCCGGACTGACATATCAAGAAAGATTGGGTCAACTGAACTTGTATCCTCTGGAGTTCAGAAGAATGAGGGGGGATCTTATAGAGACATTTAAAATCCTGACTGGTTTAGACAAATTAGATGCGGGCAGAATGTTCCCAATGTTAGGGAAAACTAGAACCAGGGGTCACAGTCTAAGGATTAAGGGGAAGCCATTTAAGACTGAGCTGAGGAGGAACTTCTTCACCCAGAGAGTGGTGAATCTATGGAATTCTCTTCCACAGAAGGTTGTTGAGGCCAGTTCGCTAAATATAGAAACATAGAAACATAGAAAATAGGTACAGGAGTAGACCATTCGGTCCTTCGAGCCTGCACCGCCATTCAATGCGTTCATGGCTGAACATGCTACCTCAGTACCCCTTTCAAAAGGGAGTTAGATATAACACTCACAACTAGGGGGATCAAGGGGTATGGCGAGAAAGCAGGAATGGGGTACTGAGGTAGCATGTTCAGCCATGAACGCATTGAATGGCGGTGCAGGCTCGAAGGACCGAATGGTCTACTCCTGTACCTATTTTCTATGTTTCTATGTTTCTAGTACCGCGGCGCGACATGCCGCAGAGCGTGGCGCTGTGGCACGTAGCGCCACGATATTGACTCGCAGCGCCCCAAGAGGGACGCGGGGCGCTTCCAGTAGCGCCCCTCCTCCCTCTCAGGGCGCTACCTGGGAAAATCGGCCGCGGGGGTGCTAACTTGTTCGCGGCGCTACCCAATTTTTACCTCTTGCATTTCTATAGCGCCTTTCACGACCTCAGGACGTCCCAAAGCGCTTTACAGCCAATGAAGTACTTTATTTGAAGTGTAATCACTGTTGTAATGTAGGAAACGTGGCAGCCAATTTGCGCACAGGAAGGTCTCACAAATAATAATAAAATGGATGTCCAGATCATCTATTTAAAGTGTTGGTTGAGGGATAAAAATTGGCCCGGACACAGCGGGGGTGGGGAGGAACTCACCTGCTCTTCTTCGAAATAGTGCCATGGAATATTTTACATCCAGCTGAGAGGGGCAGGCAGAGCCCCAGTTCGACATCTCGTCCGAAACGCAACACCTACACGACAGTGCAGCGCTCCCTCAGATCTGCACTGAAATGCCAGCCTAGATTATGTGCTCAAGTCTCTGGAGGGGGACTTAGAACCCACAACCTTCTGACTGAGAGGCAAGCGTGCTATCAATAGGCCAAGGCTGACACGATAGTACATGATAAAGGCCCACAGAGGTACAAACCTATTGGTGCCTTGTGTTGTTAAGTGTTGCTACCTGTACCTCCACTTTATAAAGGAGAAGTAGTTTACTAAGTAAGAAATATTATAAAACTGAGTACCAGTGATATGAACACTTGCCCTAGGGGTACCTTGTGCATTTTCACCCCACTCCCCCAATTTTAAGAACTCCCGCATCCTGTTAGTCCCCCATATTCCGATTGAAATATGAACGTTGTTGTGATCCAACAATGCCCGTCAACTTGTAACGCCTTTGTTCTTCCTACCATTGGCATCAGTTGAATTCTTCTGCTTTGATGCCAGCTGCAAGCTGTCTCTTTGTCTCGTTTATCAAAATCTCTGGATTGAATGACAAAAGAGATGACTTGTGACGGTGTCGATCTATCATTGCTGGTGTCAGCGGTCGAAAACAGACACCTTGCAAGGAGATCCTGTTGGATGGCATCCCCGGACTGTGATCCCCTTCCCCATTTCATTCTGCACACAGGAGGAACAGAATGCTTACAGTTTGATTATTTCTTGATAATTGTTTGGGAGAAAAATCCCACGGACACATTTACTTAACAGGAGGGGAGAAAATTAGTGGGGAAATTTTTAAAAAAGGACATTTAGAGGAATCGATAAGGTAAGTATTGCCAGACCCTCCCCTGCAGTGGGGCCTGCTATGCAGGCGTGCATATTGGAAAAGCATGGTCAATGCGCTTGTGATTTTCCAGTATGAACTGGCTACATGCGTCGCCTCTTGCAAAATGAACTCAAAGGGGCCGGTATCCATAATTATCACTACATTTTCACAAGAGTGCTTTCGGGAAGGGGTTAATGCTCCATGCATACTGATGTGCGCCATCACAATTTTTAATAGCATGCTTGTGGGGAAACTATATATGCACTGACAAAATGCTAAAAGATATGAGCGGTCTATAATTGTTTCAACTTTATGCATAAAAGCTACATACCGGCAATTAGAGTTTAAAGAAAGTTAAACTCTGGTGACCTGATCGAGGTCTTTAAAATTATGAAGGGGTTTGATAGGATAGGGTAGACATAGAGTTGTCCACTTGTGAAGGAGTCCAAAACTAGGTGCCACACACATAAGATCGTCACTAATAAATCCAATCAGGAACTCAGATGAAACTTATTTACTCAGAGAGTGGTGAGAATGTGGAACTCGCTACCACAGGGAGTAATTGAGGTGAGTAGTATAGATGCATTTAAGAGGAGGCTAGATAAGCACATGAGGGAGAAAGAAGGAAGTGTTGATGGGGTTAGTTGAAGAACGGAGGGAGGAGGCTTGTGTGGAGCATTAACATCGGCATAGACCTGTTCGGCCGACTGGCCTGTTTTTGTGCTGTGTATTTCTCTGTAAAAATGGAGGTACTGTCAATCCGACCATCAATATCTTATGTCAACGTACTGGACTGTTCAGCGTCCCTCTAATACTTTTTACACGGTGCTTTCATTACAGATAAAAAGAAAAATGTCATTATTGGTTTGGTTGTGGCTGGGGTGCTGTTGTTTTTTGGAATTGTATCAGCCATCATCTGGTACTTTGGTGAGTATTATAAACGAGAACGGCGATTTTCCCGCCGCCGTGTTACAAATGAGAAGTTCTGTGTTTCAAAAAAAAAAGTATTTTCTCTCCAACGTCTTCTCCATGAAGTGGCAGGGACAAGCGGGAGAACCAGCGGCGCTCGCTCGTAAGGAGTCTGACCGCCGCTAAAGTCCCGTCCAGAGGGTGCAGCTGAAAGTTTGCAGAGAGATTTCCATTGACCAGGCAAATTAGGCAAACGAATGGGGAAATTACGTCCAACACAGAAAAATGTAAAGCTTTCTACAGAGGTTAAAAATAAAATTGGGGGTCATGGGTATAGAATGAATGGAATTGAATTAGCATAGACTGAATTAGAAAGAAAGAAAGAACTTCCATTTCTATAGCGCCTTGCACTAACTCAGGACATTCCAAAGCACTTTACAGCTAATGAAGTACTTTTGAAGTGTAATCACTGTTGTAATGTAGGAAACACAGCCAATTTGTGCACAGCAAGCTCCCACAAACAGCAGTGAGATAATGACCAGATAATTTGTATTGATGTTGGTTGAGGGATAAATATTGAACCAACATTTTTCACTAGTTTCTCTCCTATCTCCCCTCATGCTCTCTCTGAGCTCATCTTGTCAATGAGACCCACCTCCTGCTCACAACCCTATTCCCACTAAACTACTGACCACCCAACTTCCCTTCCTGCCCACCCCCCTATTCTAGCTGATATTGTAAATGATTCCCTCTCCTCAGGTCCTGTCCCCCTCCCCTTCAAATCTGCTGTCATTACCCCTCTGTTTCACCTGTGGCTCAGTAGGTTGTGGGTTCATAGTCCCACTCCAGAGACTTGAGCACAAAAATCTAGGCTGACACTCCAGTGCAGTACTGAGGGAGTTCTGCACTGTCGGAGGTGCCATCTTTCGAAAGAGACGTTAAACCGAGATCCTGTCTGTTCTCTCAGGTGGACGTAAAAGATCCCACGGCACTATTTCGAGGAAGAGCAGGGGAGTTCTCCCCGGTGTCCTGGCCAATATTTGTTCCTCAATCAACATCATTAAAATAGATTTTCTGGTCATTATCACATTGCTGTTTGTGGGAGCTTGCTGTGCGCAAATTGGCTGCCGCGTTTCCTACATTACAGCAGTGACTACACTGCAAAAGTACTTCATTGGTTGTAAAGCACGTTGGGACATCCAGTGGTTGTGAAGGCGCTATATAAATGCAAGCCTTTCTTTTTTTCTTTTTTCTTTTTCACGCCCCAAAAAACCCACCCTTGACCCCGCTGTCCTGGCAAACTACTACCCCATCTCCAACCTCCCATTCCTCTCCATAGTCCTTGAAAGTGTTTCCCAAATCCGTGCCACTCTTTCCCGCAACTCCATGTTTGAACCTCGCCAATCAGGTTTCCACTCCGCCACAGCACTGAAACAACCCTAATCAAAGTCACAAATTACATCCTATGTGACTGTGACCATGGTATCATTCCTCATCCTTCTCGACCTCTCTGCTGCTTTTGACATGGTTGACCACACCATCCTCCTCCAACACCTCTCCTCCGTTGTCCAGCTGAGTGGGACTTCCCTCGCCAGGTTCCACTCTTAGATATCCAGTCATAGCCAGAGAATCTCCAGCAATGGCTTCTATTCCCACTCCAGCACCATTTCCTCTGAATCCCCCAAGGATCTATCCTTGGGCGACGACACCCAGCTCTACCTCACCACCACCTCTCTTGACCCCCCTCCACTGGCTCTGTGTTGTCAGACTGCTTGTCCATCATGGATGAGCTGAAATTTCCTCTAACTAATATTGGGAAGACCAATGGTATTGTCTTTGACCCCCGCCACAACCTCTATTCCCACACCTCCGACTCCAACCCCCACCCTGGCCACTGTCTCAGGCTGAACCAGACTGCTCATATTTGACCCTGAGCTGATCTTCTGACCCCATATCCTCTCCATCAGCAAGACCGCCTACTTCCACCGCTGCCCCTGCCACAGCCCATCTGCTGCTGAAACCCTCCAGAATTGACTATTCCAACGCTCTCCAGGCCGACCTCCTATCGTCCACCCTGCATAGACTTGAGCTCATTCAAAACTCTGCTGCCTGTATCCTAACTCGCACCAAGTCCCGTTCACCCATCACCCTTGTGCTCGCTGACCTACATTGGCACCTGGTCCATCAACACCTTGATTTTAAAATTCTCATCCTTGTGTTCAAACCCCTCCAAGGTCTTGCCCCTCCCTATCTCTGCAGCTTCCTCCAACTCTACAACCCTCTGAGATATCTGTGCTCCTCCAATTCTGGCCTCTTGAGTATCATCCACTTCATTCACCACACTATTGACGGCGGTGGGTGCCTTCAGCCATCTAGGCTCTAAGCTCTGGAATGCCCTCCCTAAGCCTCTCTGCCTCTCTGTCCTCCTTTAAGATCGACCTCTTTAAGTCACTCTTTTGGTCACGCTTCGTAATATCTCCTTTGGCACGGTGTCAATTTTTTCCTGATTAAGCTCCTTGGGACGTTTTCCTACATTCAAGGCGCTATATAAATGCAAGTTGGTGTTGCTGTATCTCACGCTTGCTACTGCATAATATAACATATCTTGCTTTAGATTGCTTGAAAACATTACCGAGGTTTATATTTGGGACATCTATATAAGTAGGTTCCCGGGGATGGAGTTTTCCCAAAAATGGCGTTGAATCTTTCACATTTTCTTGTTTGCAGTTTCGACTTCCAACTGTATACCCTGTGGATCAGCTGGTGGATGTGTGAGCCCATCACAGTGGTGTGATGGGGTACCTCAGTGCCGCAATGGCGAGGATGAACAATGCTGTAAGAAAGATTATGCAAAGTTATTGTTTCGTGTTTGTCTTGTATTGTAGTCAACTTCTCCCTTCCAACACAAGTAGGGTTGCCAACTCTGGTTTGACGTATTGCCGGACATTTGATCATGTGACATTTGATCACATGGTACTTACTCACGTGACACTGTTCATGTGATGCTGAATCACATGACATTTGATCACGTGACATCTGCCCACTCTTTACATTTACCTTAGTTGAGTGTCTCAGGATCACCAAGCCCCGAATAAAGTATTTGACCTTTTGTTTTATAGCGAGATGAATAAAATAATTTACAAATTAAAGAAAGAACACAAAGGAATAGAAAGATTTGGGGATAAGTAAAAACTGCTTCTGTGATGTTTCAACAGTATCGACCACAATGAGAAAGACCAACAAAAACATCATCAATATAAGTAACTTCTAACTAAAGTTTTCGTACAATTTTATGACTTTTTGCAATACACAGCAAGTTATAAAAATAATAAATAAAACCAAAACCAAACCTAATCATTGACTCCCACACCCCACCACTGAACGCCAGCTTCAGGGAGCTGAGGCTCAGTCCTCAGGGAGAAGCAGCAAAGCTGCCTGATTCCTGGAATAAAACACATTATACAACAGCGAACAGCACAGACTGACAGGAACTCCCCACTCGCTACTGTTACTGTTGCTCTCTCTCTCTCTCTCTCTGGCTACCCCAGTTTGTGTTTCTCTCTCTCTCTCTCTCAGTTTGTGTTTCTCTCTCTCTCTCCCCTTAGTTTGTGTTTCTCTCTCTCTCTCAGTTTGTGTTTCTCTCTCTCTCTCTCAGTTTGTGTTTCTCTCTCTCTCTCCCCTAGTTTGTGTTTCTCTCTCTCTCTCCGTCCCCCAGTTTTTTATTTTTTTCTTCACCTCCCCCATTTGTTCTCTCGGGACTCGTGGAATTTCCAGGCTATTTTCGTTGGCCCCATTATCCTCACAACCAGCAATGAAGTGGTTCCGAATAGTGGGGAGACCAGCAGGGCTGAGACAACGTGGTTTGGTTGCAAGCCACGGCAGCCGGGGTACTGCACATGCGCGAACCGCGCATAAAGGACCATTTCTGCCGAGTCTCCAGCAGCAGCGTCCGGGAGACCAATTGCCCAATCCGGTAGACTCCCGCCCAAAACAGGAGGGTTGGAAACCCGATACCATGTTTCTATTATCGGTAATGTTTTCACTCAGAGAGTTGTCGGGATCTGGAACGCTCCACCTGAAAAAGTGGTTTGAAGCTGGTTCCATAAATAATTTTAGAAGGGAGTTGGACAGGTTCTTGAGGATGAGGAATTTACAGGATTATGGACAAAAGGCGAGCGGTTGGGATTAAGCACGACTGCTCTTACAAAGAGCCAGCACAGGCACGACGGCAAGTTGTCAACGTTTCCGCTGAGTTGCGCTGCCCGGGACCGGCTTTTCCAGTGGGAGATTTCGCGCATGCGGGAAATATTTGAATGGGCCCATTAAAGGAACCGCACACCGAGAAAAAAAATCAGGGGGACCGTTGCACAACGGACCGAATGGCCTCCTTCTGTGCTGTAAGTTTCGTTGATTCTACGATATCCTCCTGCTATATCCTCTCACCCTGAAAGAAGAAAATGTTTAACGTATTCTCGGAGCTTTTAGTAATATTCCCAGAACCAGCACTGACTGCGTACTGTGTAACATACTCTGCCAAATACAAATGCATTTTTTTTGTTGAAATATCGTATAATATGTTTTATTATTTTAATCTATTTATTGCTAATATTTATCCCCTTGATTCTCATTTCCTCCTCTTCTTAAAGGCTTGTTGGCTATGGTCGAATGAATGCCACCCATCCTCTAAGCCATTATTTATGTGCGAGCCTAACCAATAAGAGTTACGACCATGGGGGCGTCCCAGCCAATCCCAATCCCAATCCCATCCTCACTCAACATCTACACATGAAAACTTTCCAACAGGGATTACTGGATAAAGATCAGGAGCAGTGACGGGAAAGCTAATTGTAACACCCCAGTTGGTTCCTGAATGTGCGCAACTCACTCAGCACAGATTGGATTCAAACCTGGGACCTTCTGATCTGAATGGCTCAATATTACACAACACGGTGGCTTTACTCCCAGTATATTTCCACTGCCAAAGTAGAGTTGCAATAAATGGTTACATGACAGTCCATTTATTACAGCAGAATATTAGAATTGCATCTGTCATTTACAGTTCTGTCATTTACAAGTGAAGTAAAAAAATAAATATTGGCCTGGATTTTGCGGTCAGCGGTGAATGAACGGCACTCGTCTTTCATTATACAGTAAACTCTCATTTAAACGGCACCTAATCAACCGGAATTCTTTAATAACCGGCAAAATAGATAGCCGGTAATCTTGCCGAATCCATCCATTTTTCGTTTTTCCAAGTCCGAGTTTCCCGCGGTGGCCGAGTTAGTCACTGGTTTTTATTTTTTTTGTGTTAAAAATTGCCTACCTCTCTGTTATCTGGAATTTTTAATCAACCGGCACCATCCCGGTCCCGTCGGTGCCGGATACGAAAGAGTTTACTGTACTTGCATTTGCTTCAGACTTTCTACGGGCTTTTGCACTGGAACTTGCTGTGATTAGAGAGCCAAAAGCGCCCTCTGCAGAACAGGGCAAGCAACTGTGTATCTCCTTGACCAATCAGATTGAAGAATCCTTACTGAAACACGCAGGGGGAATTTTTCGGGGGGTTAGGGTTAGGGGTGGGTCGGGTGGGAATTTTTTTTTGACAGTGGTTTTTTTGACTGCCGCCACAAGACTTTCCCAGATGTCGGGTCTGTCAGCGCTGAACAGACCCAAGACGCAGCGGCGGGGGAGGCAATTTAGGTCATTATGACCTTGTTAAGAGTCACTTAAAAAGTATTTTGAGCTCACCTTTAAATTTTACGAGGTCGCCCACGGGGTCCACGCTGCTCGGGATCACGTCAGGTAAGGAGGTCAGGAGTTGTGTCACCATGATATCATCTCTTTACTTGACAGCTGCAAATGGTCTATAAAAGCTCCCATCCCACAGCTGTTCACTTTCCAAGCTCAGAAGCTGTTGCTTACTGCATTTGGAAGACAGATTGAGCTTTATGCAGGTTGCAAGTGTTTGGAGTAAACTCTCTATCCAGTGTCACCTCATTGGAACAACCTCTCTCACCACTGACAGATCGCTTCTGTCATCTCCAGTTCACCTGCCATCTGTTACATCAGCATCGGTGCCCTTGAAACTATCTCATCTTGGTCCCTAGAATCCCACCATGATCAGCCCCAACACCAGCAGCACCAGGCACACCATCAGCACCAACCTTCTCCACAATCAACTGATGCTGCACAGGACACAGGGCATCAGCACCTGACCACATTGCTGCCAGGGATGGCCTCACCATAGTCAGATTTACTTCACTTGACACTGTACACCCTGGCTGCCACATGATGTGCCAGGTTGGCACCATCCCACACCAACACCATAAAGCATCCTAACAATGCCCAAGCCATTCCTTTCACACTCACCACCATTGCGGGGGGTACATTATGTCTCACCATTCACTACAACTCACTAAGCCACTTCCAAAGGTGCACACAAATCTGTCCAAGAACACAAAGTGTTGAAAATAAAGCTTTCAATGTTTGACAGCACATGAACATTGGCTAAAACACCCAAGTGCCTAGCCTTGTGTGTTGTTAGTTGGTATGATTGGACTAGGATGAGTGTGAGTGTGAGGGGTGGCTAGTGAGATGGGGAAGTGATAATGTAGATAGAGAGGGATGGGTGGAGGTGCAAGGTAAGTTGGTGTGAGTAAGGATGTGCAGGAGTAGGGTAGGGAAGGCAGAGTGATGGGGATATGATGAGTGCCACAGCAGGATGAGGTTGAGTGTGGCTTTGCAGTAACGTTTCGTGATCTACTGAGATCATTGAAAGGTTTGCGCCACTGCAGCCTGGTCCTCCTGATGACATCCCTGCTTGTGCCCTCCTGTGCAATGTGCAACCATGCTCTGTTGGTCTCCGCCCATGGGAAGGGAAGAGAACCTCCCTGCGTGCTGTGACTCCCACCATAAGCATATGGAGGGAGTCATGTGGGAGCCTGGGTGCAGCCGTCCACCTCTGTGCAGTGCTTGTCAGTGTTTGCAGCACCTCTATGCTGTAGAACACTGACCGCAGAACTGTCCAACTAAATTTGCGCATGGTCCCTTTAAGGAAACCGGCTGATGACGTGTCATCTAATGATGTCATCAGACCTGCTTCCTTCAATTGGCCAGAAAATGCACTGGGCGGGCTTAACAAGCCCAATCATCATAAAATCATCTCACAGAGCGGGCTGGAGACAGCAGCGAAGTCGGGACCCGCCACCGACCCCGGCTGCATCGAACCCGCCGAGGTAGGAGAAATCGCGGCCGCAGAGTCTGAACCAGACAATGTAAGTTAGAATAGTTAATTCAATGCCAAATCCTGTACAGAAAGCGAAATAAAGAGAGGGAAAGAAAGATGGGATTAAGAGCGAGAGATAAAAGAGACAGAAATTTTAATTAAAAAAAAATCTCCAACAATAATTAAAATCTGAAGGATTGAGACTCCACACTTGTAAAAGTTAATTTTCAGTGCTAGAGAGGCTGTTTGGCAGTAATTAAGACTTATCACGCTCTTAAAAATTAATTTACACTTGAATGGACAACCCTTACTTTTTCTGTCACGTTTAGTGGGTTTCTATCATGTAAGTACCCCAACTTCATGCCCTTCCATGTGTTTCAATGCCGAGTCTCTTGGTGAGATACCAGTATAGCAAAGTTCCTGGAGCAGCTGGGCAACTCGGACAGCAACTTCCAGATTTCCGCATTTAATTGCGCATGTGCGGTCGCTGGACGTTGCTGTCTGATTTACTCTTTAATAACGGTGAGCGCTGATAGCCTCACCGTTACTTTTACCACAAATTTGACATTCCTTATTGCGTCTCTGCTAGATTATGAGTATCTTTGATTTAGTGTGTGTGTCAAGGCTCAGTGTCAGTGTACAAAATATCGCAACTTTCCTTTATTTGAAACCTGGAATAAGATAACTAGTCTGGAGGTGTTTGCATCAGTATCCATTCACGAGGAGAACAGTGCAACAGTATGTAGGATGGCAACAAGTATCGAGACTTTCAACTAAATTTTGATTGATTATCAAGCCCAAAGTCACTGCATCCAGCACTGATCAATTATCTCTTTGAATTAAAAACAGAAAATGGTGGAGATACTCAGCAGGTCAGGCAGCATCTGTGGAGAGAGAGAAACAGAGTTAACGTTTCGGGTCGATGACCCATCGTCAGAACTGGAAAAAGTTGGGGATGGAACAGGTTTCTGAGCAAGTACAGAGGCCGGGAAAGGCGGGAGGGGAGGAAAGAACAAAAGGGAAGGTTTGTGATAGGGTGGAACCTGCTGAGTATTTCCAGCATTTTCTGTTTTTATTTCAGATTTCCAGCATCCGCAGTATTTTGCTTTTGTATTAATCTCTTTGAATTGTTGCTTATTAATCGAGGGACGAGGCAGGGGCCTTTAGCCACAGTTCAATCACAGCTACACATTAGAATGGAGTGCGCGAGCTTGAATCTGACTGAGAGAGTTTAGTGATGCGGGCAACAGGGTTTCTTACAATTTTTGTGTCTCCTTTTAACTTACAGTCCGGTTGACAAGCTCAGACTCTGTGCTTTATGCCAAGTCTGAGGCTTTTGGTTGGAGGCCAGTCTGTCATGACCACTGGAACAAGAATCATGGAAAGCAAGTCTGCAACAGGATAGGATACCCCAGGTAACACAAAAAGAGAGAAAATTTGGCGCATTTTCCAATGCATTCCCTTAAATTCATTCCCGTCCCTTTCACCTGTTGGAGCTGGGATGTTGTCCCACTGAAGGCTCTAAATGAAATGAGTTTACGTCGTTGAACCCACTTCCATTAAGGGCATAGAGTTCACAGACCGAACTGGCCACAATTGGTCATAAAGCGGAAGTTACATTAACATAAGGACATGAAAATTGGGAGCAGGAGTAGTCCATAGGGCCCCTCGAGCCTGCTCCGCCATTCAAGAAGATCTTGGCTGATCTTCGACCTCATCTCCCGATCCACATCTCCCTTGATTCCCCTAGAGTCCAAAAATCTATTTATCTCGGCCTTGAATATACTCAACGACTGAGCATCCACAGCCCCTCCTCAGTTCGGTCTTAAATGGCCGACCCCTTATTCTGAGACTGTGACCCCTGGCTCTAGACTCTTCAGCCAGGGGAAACAACCTCTCAAAATCTACCCTTTCAATCCCCCTCAGAATCTTGTATGTTTCAATGAGATTACCTCTCAGTCTTCTAAACTCTAGGGGGAGTATAGGCTCAATCTACTCAATCTCTCCTCATAGGACAACCTTCTCATCCTAGGAATCAATCGAGTGAACCTTCGTTGCACTGCCTCTAAGGCAAGTACATCCTTCCTTAGATAAGGAGACCAAACCTGTGCACAGTACTCCAGGTGTGGTCTCACCAAGGCCCTGTACAATTGTAGCAAGACTTCCTTAGTCTTGTACTCCAACCCCCTTGCAATAAAGGCCAACATGCCATTTGCCTTCCTAATTGCTTGCTGTACACTGAAGGGATTTTTACTAGTCCTAGCCCCTTTAGGGCTACCCCGGATCAGGCGTATTTCTCAAGATGTTCACTTTCAACTAAAGTTTGAGGTAGCCGAATCCTAAAGACGCTTATTTGGGTCTAAAGGTCCGAACTATCTCTCCCTAAAGGAAAGGAACAACCCGAGAATGTTACCGTCCTCCAGATAGCACTTTTAATAAGTTTAGCTAGACTGTAACATTTTGGATATTATGAGGGTCTGGAAAACTCCCCCAGAATTCTGTAACTCTCCACCAAAGAGTGTACAGAGATTGAGTTCACGAGTTTTAGATACAGAAGTCTTATGTGAGACAATTCTAAAAATATATAGATTTATTAAAGAACCGACATGCAATTTACAGTTGGTGAGTCAATCGCAACATTAACAGTTCCAAAAAGAGAAAACTTACAATCTTATTATCAGAGAATCTTACTTTTAAATCTTAACTTCACTACAGTATTACAGTTCTTATACAGGCAGGATATCCACCAATATCAAATACCTTTGATCCCCGAGGTACAAAGAATTGGAGACTACAGAGCCGCCTCTGAAGCCGAGAATTGCTTTGCCCAATTAAAGCGAGTCTGTTATCCCATTTCAGAGTTTAATATTTATACCCTTTTCCAGTGGTATTTCCTTTAAGGTTTTCTGCTGATGCAAGCTAATTATCTCTAGTCATTTTTCTGCTGACCTCTGCAACTCTTACAGCCACCTCAGCTGGTAGCATTACAGAATCATGTCTCATCTCTAGGTGTTCTAAGTTTACCATATAAAAAACGGTGTGACGGCAGGTGTTCCTTACTTTATGTCATCTTTACAAGGGCAGATGTTCCTTACTTTATGTGCTTCTTTACGAAGTGTAAATTAGAACACCTTATCCATGGTGAGCCATTGTTTTTGTTCCCAAAGGTCAGCCCATCGGAGCCCTTCACCTTCTGTTTCAATAAGGTTATTTATTCAGGGTCAACAACTGTCTTATCTCAATAGCCAGAATGCTTTCATAGCTATTTCATAGTTAAGTTTCTAAATTTCCAAACCCAGTTTGTCATGTTTTAATAAGGCCAGAATTCTTTCATAAGATAGTGTATTTTTCTGAATAGGTTATATGGCTTATTCCTTCACAGTACCTGCATGCTAACTTTCTGTGTTTCCTGTTTGAGGATACCGAAATCTCTCTGAACACCAACATTTAATAGTTTCTCACCATTTAAAAAATATTCTGTTTTTCTATTAACATAGAAACATAGAAACATAGAAGATAAGAGCAGGAGTAGGCCATTCAGCCCCTCGAGCCATTCAATGCGATCATGGCTGATCATCCAAATTCAGTACCCTGTCCCTGCTTTCTCCCCATATCCCTTGATCCCTTTAGTTTTAAGAAATATATCTAACTCCTTCTTGAATATATTTAATGAATTGGCCTCTACTGCCTTCTGTGGTAGAGAATTCCACAGGTTCACCAATCTCTGGGTGAAGAAATTCCTCCTCATCTCAGTCCTAAATGGCTTACCCCTTATCCTTAGACTGTGACCCCTGGTTCTGGACTCCCCGGCCATCGGGAACATCCTTCCTGCATCTAGTCTGTCTAGTCCTGTTAGAATTTTATAAGTTTCAATGAGATCCCCTCTCATTCTTCTAAACTCCAGTGAGTATAAGCCCAATCGACCCAATCTCTCCTCATACGCCATTCCTGCCATCCCGGGTATCAGCCTGGTGAATCTTCACTGCACTCCCTCCATGGCAAGAACATCCTTCCTCAGATAAGGCGACCAAAACTGCACACAATACTCAAGATGTGGTCTCACCAAGGCCCTGTACAACTGCAGCAAGACATCCTTGTTCCTGTACTCGAACCCTTTCGCTACGAAGGCCAACATACCATTTGCCTTCTTAACCGCCTGCTGCACCTGCATGTTTACCTTCAGCGATTGGTGCACAAGGACACCCAGGTCTCGTTGCACTTCCCTTTCTCCCAATCTATTGCCATTCAGATAATAATCTGTCTTCCTGTTTTTGACACCAAAGTGGATAACCTCGCATTTATCCACATTATATTGCATCTGCCATGCTTCTGCCCAATCCCCCAACCTGTCCAAATCATACTGGAGTTTCTCGGCATCCTCCTCACGGCACACACTCCCACCCAGCTTTGTGTCGTCTGCAAACTTGGAGATATTGCATCCAATTCCATCGTCCAGATCATTAATATATATTGTGAATAGCTGGGGTCCTAGGACCGATCCCTGTGGTACCCCACTAGTCACCGCCTGCCACTCGGAAAATGACCCATTTATTCCAACTCTTTGCTTTCTGTCTGCCAACCAGTTCTCTATCCAAGTCAATACCTTGCCCCCAATCCCATGTGCCTTAACTTTACATGCTAATCTCTTATGCAGGACCTTATCGAAAGCCTTCTGAAAGTCCAAATACACCACATCCACTGCTTCTCCCTTATCCATTTTACCAGTTACATCCTCAAAAAATTCCAGTAGATTAGTCAAGCACGATTTGCCTTTTGTAAATCCATGTTGACTTTGTCCGATCCTGTCACTGTTTTCCAAGTGCTCTGCTATTACATCTTTTATAATTCTTCCTACCAAAGTGAATAACCTCACATTTCCCCACATTATTGTCCATCTGCCACCTTATTGTCCACTTGCTGAACCTGTCTATATCCCTTTGCAGGCTCTTCGTGTCCTCCTCATAGCTTATTGTCACACCTAACTTTGTATTGTCAGCAAAGTTGGATACATTACACTCGGTCCCTTCATCCAAGTCATTAATATAGATTGTAAATAGCTGAGGCCCAAGCACTGATCCTTGTGGCACCCCACTAGTTGAGAGAAGTCACAAGGATGGTGGGTGTCAATATCACATTGGTGCAATTGAAGTTGATCATCTGTGGCCTGGATGCTTAATTGGAACAGAACAGAGGGAACCTTATTCTACCTCTAAGCTGTTTTGAACCTAACTCAACCTAACCACCAAACACTGAGCTCTCCACCGTGGGGAACAATGCATACCTTGAGTAGCGTTGGACCTAGGAACATAGGAACAGGAGGAGGCCATTGAGCCCCTCGAGCCTGTTCCGCCATTCAATCAGATCATGGTTGATCTGCGACCTAACTCCACATACCCGCCTTTGGCCCATATCCCTTAATACCTTTGGTTAACAAAAAGCTATCAATCTCCGATTTAAAACTAACAATTGATCTAGCATCAATTGCTGTTTGCGGAAGAGAGTTCCAAACTTCTACCACCCTTTGTGTGTAGAAGTGTTTCCTAATTTCACTCCTGAAAGGTCTGGCTCTAATTTTTAGACTATGCCCCCTAGTCCTAGACTCCCCAACCAGCAGAAATAGTTTCTCTCTATCTATTCTATCTGTTCCCCTTAATATCCTGAAAACTTCGATCAGATCACCCCTTAACCTTCTAACTTCAAGGGAATACAACCCTAGTTTGTATAATCGCTCCTCATAACTTAACCCTTGAGTCCGGGTATCATTCTGGTAAACCTACGCTGCACTCCCTCCAAGACCAATATATCCTTCCTAAGGTGTGATGCCCAGAACTGCTCACAGTGCTCCAGGTGTGGTCTAACCAGGGTTTTGTACAGCTGCAGCATAACTTCTACCCCCTTGTACTCTAGTCCTCTAGATATAAAGCCCAGCATTCCATTAGCCTTTTTGATTATTTTCTATACCTGTTCATGACATTTTAATGATCTATGTACCTGAGCCCCCAAGTCTCTTTTGACATCCACTGTTTTTAGCTTTTCACCATTTAGAAAATACCCTCGTCTATCCTTTTTAGGTCCAAAGTGGATGACCTCACATTTGCCTACACTGAAATCCATTTGCCACAGTTTTGCCCATTCACTTAATCTATCAATATCCCTTTGTAATTTTATGTTTGCATCTACACTCCCTACAGTGCCGCCTATCTTTGTGTCATCGGCAAATCTGGATATATGACTTTCTATGCCATCATCTAAGTCGTTAATAAATACTGTGAATAGTTGAGGCCCCAACACTGATCCCTGTGGGACACCACTAGTCAGCTCCTGCCAATTTGAGTACCTGCCCATTATCCCTACTGCCTGTCTCCTGCCGCTCAGCCAATTTCCTAACCAGGTCAATAATTTGCCCTCAATTCCTTAGTTAACAGTGTCTTATGTGGGACTTTATCAAATGCTTAAGTTGGGGAGAAAAGTAAAGGAACCAGCAACATTCGCCATCAAGCTGCATTTCTTCAATTCAGTTCCTCGTTTTGAAGAGGCACCGACTTAATGAAAAAAGTGTTTGGCGGTTAATGTTTCATTGATTACAAGCATCCAACGCAATGAGGACATCACGAAGGCGCCTGAAAATAATTTGTGGCTCCTCAATTTAAATAAAAGGCTTTGTTAAACATGAAGGCAATGCCACTTGAAGCAATACTGGAGATAGGTGGAAGGCCATAGCTGAGGACAGGCAGCCTGATTGATGGATAAGACTTTCTCAACCAAAGCACGGCCCTCAGTTACAAGCAGCTCGACAAACAAAATGATTGCCATTTAGTAGCAACTTGTCTTTTGAAGAACATTTGAATTTGTGGTTTGTAGCTGTTTAGGAAACAAAACCTTTCTGGCCTCTGGTTAGGTGGGAGTCACTACTGTAAATTGGCAAATTCACTCATTTGTTTCCTTTGCTGCCGTTTTTAATGTTAACGCTTAACGCTCTTATAAAATCCAAAGCTAGGATACTCCTTGTATGTGGGGACCCTTCACTAACGCCTGTCTCCTACGTCTGGACAAAATATAAGGAAAAACCTGTTGCCTGATTGGTTCCCTCTGTCACAACTAGCCTCCAACCTCCCTCTCTCTCTATCACAATCTAGCTTCTATCTCTCTCTTTATATTATTCATACTACGATGGTCAGTGTCATCTGAACATTCTTCACTTGTTCTTTCTGAGGACCGAGTACACTGTCTACTACGTCCTTCCTTGCAAAGTCAAGACTCATTGCATTGTTCTCTATTCAAACATTCTTTCCCAGGATCTCAAAAACCATGGAACTTTTTATTTTCTTCTTCTGACAACGTTCAGCCTTTTACACCCAAACTTGGTGTCGCCTGTTCATTATTCCTATTTCTTTTTTTTATAATTAGTTCCTGGATGTGGGCGTCGCTGGCAAGGCCAGCATTTATTGGCCATCCCTAGTTGCCCTTGAGAAGGTGGTGGTGAGCCGCCTTCTTGAACCGCTGCAGTCCGTGTGGTGAAGGTGCTCCCACAGTGCTGTTAGGGAGGGAGTGCCAGGATTTTGACCCAGCGACGATGAAGGAACGGCGATATATTTCCAAGTCAGGATGGTGTGTGACTTGGAGGGGAACTTGGAGGTGGTGGTGTTCCCACGCGCCTGCTGCCCTTGTCCTTCTAGGTGGTAGAGCTCGCGGGTTTGGGAGGTGCTGTCGAAGAAGCCTTTGTCTCCCCCTTTTCTGCATTTGTTTTGGTATTGAAATGACACTGGGTGGTACTGGAGTATGAACATTTACCATGGAGTGAAAAAAGGTGGCATTGAACCTATGGTTCCCGAAACACTCCACCACTGGGGTTTTTCATGTGTCTTTTCTTGGTCTGTTGGAGACTAATTGCTGGAGATTAATTGCTTTGATTAGAAAGAAAAAAAAAAGAAAGGCTTACATTTATATAGCGCCTTTCACGACCACCGGACATCTCAAAGCGCTTTAAAGCCAATGAAGTACTTTTTGGAGTGTAGTCACTGTTGTACTGTGGGAAACGCGGCAGCCAATTTGCGTACAGCAAGCTCCCACAAACAACAATGTGATAATGACCAGATAATCTGTTTTTGTTATGTTGATTGAGGGATAAATATTGGCCAGGACATAACTCCCCTGCTCTTCTTCAAAATAGTGCCATGGGATCTTTTACGTCCACCTGAGTGGGCAGACTAGGCCTCGGTTTAACGTCTCATCCAAAAGACGGCACCCCGGTGGCATAGTGGTTAGCACTGGTGCCTCACAGTGCCAGAGACCCGGGTTCGAATCTGGCCTCGGGTGACTGTCTGTGTGGAGTTTGCACATTCTCCCCGTGTCTGCGTGGGTTTCCTCCGGGTGCTCCGGTTTCCTCCCACAGTCCAAAAAATGTGCGGGTTAGGTGATTTGGCTATGATAAATTGACCCTTAGTGTTAGGGGGGAATTAAATATGTGGGGTTACAGGGATAGGATGGGATATGTTAGGGGGAATTAAATACGTGGGGTAACGGGGATAGGGTGGGATATGTGTCGGTGCAGGCTCGATGGGGATTCTGTGTGAGGGGGCAGGGACAGGGTACTGGATTTGGATGATCAGCCATGATCGTATTGAATGGTAGAGCAGGCTCGAATGGCCTACTCCTGCTCCTAGTTTCTATGTTTCTACCCCCGATGTGCAGCACTCCCTCAGCACTGCACTGGAGTGTCAGCCTAGTTTTATGTGCTCAAGTCCCTGGAGTGGGACTTGAACCCACAACCTTCTGACTCAGAGGCGAGTGTGCTACCCACTGAGCCACGGCTGACACTCCATCAGCCAACAGCTCCATTCTCACTGTACCATGCGACTGCCGGGATGGTAGAAGGCGAACTAGATGGAGCTCAGTCTTTTTTCGGCTAGCAATTCCTATGTTCCGACGCATCTGTATAAAATCGCCCATCCGCTGTTTTAGTGGAGTTGTTACCCGCCCCCCAGACCTCCATCTAAAAGCAGATAACGGAATATCATATAAACGCATGAAGCATTTATCCGTTAATATTACCGCGTGTCATTTCAAGGCCTTTGTCTCTGTGCAGGTTGTAGCATTTTCTTTTATAGCTGGCCAGCGCTATTAAGCTTGAGAAAGCATTCCTGCTTGTATTTTAGATTGTTTCTGGAGGGGTCCCACGCAGTGCATTCCCTACCCTTCCCTTCCATGTTAATTTATTTTTCTCCCACCCATCTGTTTCACACAGGGGCAGCTATTCTTACTCTGGATCAGCCTTGGCGAGCACTGTCGAAACCTCAGAGTTCTTGATACTGAATGAGAGTTTGAAAATGCAAGACACGTACCAAAAACTATCCATCAGGTCAGGCACTGCAGAATATACTCGCTCACCTTTCGACACACGTCGGACGACCGGCTTGAAAATCGCTGCCGTTATTTGTTGTGCATTCATCAACCTTTTAAACGCCCTGCTCTGAAATATGTTTTTCATTTGCAGCAAGAACTGCGACTCTGGATTGGTGGTCACCTTACACTGTATAGGTAGGCGTTATTTTATTATTACGAGTTTCGCTTTAAAAGGTCCCGCTCCTCTTTAGGTTTCCTACCCCAGACCACTTCCCGCCTACATCAATGTGTCCGCGTCCCCCCCTCTCCCCCCTCCGCCCCCAACCCCCATCCCAATCAAAAGGCTAAGTTGGATGCACAAGGGCTAACTGACCTCTGTTTGACCTGCCGGTCTGCCTCTTCCGCCAGTCGCCTGAATTTTGAACTTTCAATCCTCAGCATTCCAATACTGATCATGCAACAATAACTTGCATTTATATAGCGCCTTCAAAGTACTAAAATGTTCCAAGGCGCTTCACAGGAGCATTATCAAACAAAATTTGACACCGAGCCACATAAGGAGATATTAGGACAGATGAAACGAGGTAGGTTTTAAGGAGCATCTTGAAGGAGGAGAGAGAGTTAGAGAGGCGGAGAGGTTTAGGCAGGGAATTCCAGAGCTTAGGGCCGAGACAGCTGAAGACAAGACTGCCAATGGTTAAGCGATAAAACTCCTCAATACAGTCCTCAATAGAGCAATAATGAACACACAGTCCTAAATACACTAAGACTGAACGTGCAGCTTTCAATACATCAACGCTGAACTCCCATCCACAATATGCCAACACAGAATACACAATACTCAATACAGTAACATTCAACACACAATACATAGCACAACAAAATAAGTGCATAATAGTCAATCCACCAACACTGAACACTCTACAGTGCCCGACACACCGACACCGTACAGTGTCCAACGCACCGACACCGTACAGCGCCCGACGCACCGACACCGTACAGCGCCCGACTCACCGACACCGTACAGCGCCCGACGCACCGACACCGTACAGTGCCCGACGCACCGACATCGTACAGTGTCCAACGCACCGACACCGTACAGTGTCCGACGCACCGACACCGTACAGTGTCCGACGCACCGACACCGTACAGTGTCCAACGCACCGACACCGTACAGCGTCCGACTCACCGACACCGTACAGCGCCCGACGCACCGACACCGTACAGTGTCCGACGCACCGACACCGTACAGTGTCCGACACACCGACACCGTACAGTGTCCGACGCACCGACACCGTACAGCGCCCGACTCACCGACACCGTACAGCGCCCAACACCGATACCGTACAGCGCCCAACACCGACACTGTGCAGCGCCCAACACCGACACCGTACAGCGCCCGACGCACCGACACCGTACAGCGCCCGACGCACCGACACCGTACACCGTACAGTGCCCGACGCACCGACACCGTACAGCGCCCGACGCACCGACACCGTACAGCGCCCGACGCACCGACACCGTACAGCGCCCAACGCACCGACACCGTACAGCGCCCAACGCACCGACACCGTACAGCGCCCAACGCACCAACACCGTACAGCGCCCAACACACCGACACCGTACAGCGCCCAACACACCGACACCGTACAGCGCCCGACGCACCGACACCGTACAGCGCCCGACGCACCGACACCGTACAGCGCCCGACGCACCGACACCGTACACCGTACAGCGCCCCGACACCGTACAGTGTCCAACACACCGACACCGTACAGCGCCCGACGCACCGACACCGTACAGCGCCCGATGCACCGACACCGTACAGCGCCCGACGCACCGACACCGTACACCGTACAGTGCCCCGACACCGTACAGCGCCCGACCCACCGACACCGTACAGCGCCCGATGCACCGACACCGTACACCGTACAGTGCCCGACGCACCGACACCGTACACCGTACAGTGCCCCGACACCGTACAGCGCCCGACGCACTGACACCGTACACCGTACAGTGCCCCGACACTGTACAGCGCCCGACGCACCGACACCGTACAGAGCCCGACGCACCGACACCGTACAGCGCCCGACGCACCGACACCGTACAGCGCCCGACACACCGACACCGTACAGCGCCCGACACACCGACACCGTACAGTGTCCAACGCACCGACACCGTACAGCGCCCGACGCACCGACACCGTACAGCGCCCGACGCACCGACACCGTACAGCGCCCAACGCACCGACACTTTGCAAATACTTTTTTTCAACCGTGAACTAAATTCTGCCTTATTTCTCCTCAATATCTCCTACCATAGAGTGCGGAGCCCGCAAGCACATTCGAAACACTTCTGAACGAATAGTTGGTGGACAACCGGCGATTGAAGGCGAGTTCCCATGGCAGGTCAGCCTCCACTTGAAAAACCAACATACATGTGGCGGCACCATCATCACACCCTATTGGATAGTTACAGCAGCGCACTGTGGAGAAAGGCAAGTTGATTTTTCTCTATTAAATTTTCATGTTCCTTAAATATGTATAATAAATAAGCTACATAAACTATGCTGATTTTTAAAAAATATCTTACTGTTATCTATAGATCTTTAAAAAATTGCTGAGTGTTCCTTTTGAGCAATGTCATTGGCTGATGTAATCAAGTTACCATCTCAACTGTATGTGGCGCTCTCTAGCAGTCTGATAGGCCACTAGTATCCAAGTAACCCTTCCAATCATTCGTGTCAGTTGTCTAATAGCAGTCACGTGACCTCTTCCAAATGCTCGAGTCACTTTCTAGCAATCTCATAGTAATCATGTGACCATTTCAAATGCTATTGTTACTTTCTAGCCGTTTCATTGGTCAATAATATTGCATGGCTATTCCCCGAGGTTTGCTCTTAATAGTGACATTTTATTTGAGCACTATAATTGGTCCAAGTTAGCAATGCAATTGAAAAATCTCATTGGTCCATGATAACTGCGGCTTAATGGTCTGTGGTAACCACGTGACCATTTCCATGGTAACACAGCTTAGTGGTTTCCAGTGCTGTAGTCTTTCCGAATCTCATCTGTGATTGGTCAATGGTAGTCACCTCCCATTGGTCTCGGGTAACCTTGTGACTGTACCAAGGAATGGCATTACATTGACAAATGACAAAGAAAGAAAGACTTGAGTTCAAGTTCTGAGCACATAATCCAGGCTGACACTCCCAGTGCAGTGCTGAGGGAGTGCTGCACTGCTGGAGGTACCGTCTTTCGGATGAGACGTTAAACCGAGGCCCCATCTGCCCTCTCAGGTTGGCTTAAAGATGCCAAGACACTATTCGAAGAAGAGCAGGGGAGTTCTGGCCAACATTTATCCCTCAACCAACACCTAAAACAGATTATCTGGCCATTATCACATTGCTATTTGTGGGAGCTTGCTGTGCGTAAATTGGCTGCCGCTTTTCCTACATTAACAACAGTGACTACTTCAAAAGTACTTCATTGGCTGTAAAGTGCCTTGGGAAGTCCTGAGATTGTGAAAGGCGTGATATAAATGCAAGTTTTTAAAAATTCTTTTCTATTCTCTCCACAGATTCTGACTGACCTGCTGAGTGTTTCCAGCACTTTCTGTTTTTGACTACAATTTGACTCACTGACAAGCAGAGCTCTCTTGTGTCCATTTTCCATCTATGCGGCACAGCTTCATTTCCCTGAGCAGTGAATGCCATGTAGAAGGCAGTATAACTCTGGTCTACCAAGATGTACATTGCACGCTACAAGTATTGTACCAGAGACCTGTACCTGTACTATCGTAGATAAGCAAAGGAAAATACTGCGCATTGCTGGAAATCTCAAACTAAAACAGAAAATGGTGGAGATACTTAGCCAGTCAGGCAGCGCTTGTCGAGAAAGCACGAGACCGTAGATATTTCAGGTATAAAAACCTTTCCTCGGAAATGAAAGAGATTGCAGATGAACGGCTTTCAGTTATGAGGATAGGTTTGACATCAACAGGCCCAGTTACTGAGAATAGTAACAGCCGAGAACTCTGCGTTCATCCAAGTCTGGCCCTTGCGTATCCACGACTTCTTTCGCCCCACCATTGGCGGCCGTGCCTTCAGCTGTCTCGGCCCCACATTCCGGAATTCCCTAACCTAAACCTCTCCGCCTCTCTCTCCTCCTTGGAGGACGCTCCTTAAAACCTACCTTTATGACTAAGCTTTTGGTCACCTGCCCTAATGTCTCCCGTCTTTGGTCCAGGGTCAGTTTTTGTCTGATTAATCTCCTTTGAAGCACCTTGGGGTGTTTTTGCTATGTTGAAGGCGCGATATTGGGTTAGATGAAGTAGGGTGGGAGGAGGCTCGTGTCGAGCGTAAACGCCGGCACAGACCAGCGGGGACCAATGGCCTGTTTCAGTGCTGTATATTTAATGAAGTATAAATGCAAGCTGTTGCAGTCAAATACTTTGAGTGGAATTTACACGATTTAGAGGAGGATATTCCTACAAATCTTTTTTTCCCCTCTTTTTGCAGGCATCCCAAGACTTACTACTGGCGTGTGTATGGCGGCCTCCTATGGCAAGCAGAAACACTCTCTCTAAGTCCTCACAAAGTAGAAAAATTTATCCTACATGAAAAGTTTGACCCGAAGTCCAAAGATTATGACCTAGCACTAATGAAGCTAAAGACTCCTTTCAAATTTTCAGGTAAGTTCCAATTTATTCTACGAAGGTTCTTGGTACTTCCCCCCTCTGCACTTCTTGGGTTGCCAGCTCTGGTTGGACGTATTCTTAGAGGCTTCATCACATGACCTCTCAATTGCCCCGCCCAGACAAAAATACTTTCCCCTCCCCCCATCTCCAATATTTTTATAACTAATAAGCCAAAGTGTCCGAAGATAAAGAAACAAAAAAGAAACACAATTTCTTTTTAAGGCCTCTATGATTTTGTTTTCCTGAGCTACTTTCAGCAGTGTCCACTCCAGGACAATCCTGGAGGGTTGGCAACTCACTCTATGGCCCTCCAAACCACAAATCATTTCCTCATTCAGAAGCCAGGCTGTTAATAGGTTGCCCCCTTTTGCCAAATGCAAACCCTGGGCAGGGGGCATAATGGAGGGACCATGACTCGAATTCTGATGTCTACCTACTGCTGATAAAAATTCATCAGATATCTAATGAACATTAAAGAAGCATGGACAAGAAAAAGATCATTTAGCTCATCAAAACTCTCGTACCCTAACTCCTCCAACCTAGCCTCCAATTGCATTCCGAATGACGCCAATGTTCTTAGCTTCAATTAATCAATTAATTCAATACGATCAGCCATGATCGTATTGAATGGTGGAGCAGGCTCGACGGGCCGAATGGCCTACTCCTGCTCCTAGATTCTATGTTTCTATGTTTCTATGTAACGCCTCAAGAGTTAAAATTCTCACCCTCATGTTCAAAACCCTCTATGGTCTCGCTCCTCCCTATCTCTGTAACCTCCTCCAGCCCTACAACCCGCCGAAAAACTCTGTGGTCCTCCAATGCTAGCCTCTTGTGCATCCCCAACTTCCTTCGCTCCACCATTGGCGGCCGTCTAGGCCCCAAGCACTGAAATTCCATCCCTAAACCTCTCCGCCTCTCCATCTCTCTCCTCTCTTTTAAGACGCTCCTCAAAACTTTGACCAAGCTTTTGGTCACCTGACCTAATGTCCCCTTCTTTGTCTTGGTGTTAATGTTTGTTTGATAATCGCTCCTGTTGTCCTGGCTTAGGTCGTTTTACTACGTTAAAGGTGCTATATAAATGAAAGTTATTGTTGTTCACTTCTTTAACTGGCAAATGATGTCCCCTGTGGGCTGAATTTTAATGGAGAAGGCGGGTTGGAGGCGGGGGTGGGGTGGGGCGGGGGGGGGGGGGGCGCAGGGCTCCAAGGCGGTTGGGAAACCCGGGAGAATGGGTTTCCCGCAGGCCCTGCAAAATTTAATGGGGGGGGGGGCGGTCTCAGAGTAGGATCGGGGGCCAAGGGGCGGCAGCAGCAGCAGCGGGGGGTTGGGGGTCCGAGGAGGATTGGGGGCCGAGGGGCGGCCGGAAGAAAGGGGTGAGGGGTCGTCAGAAGATGATTGGGGGCCGGGAGCAGCACGGGGAGGGCCGGAGGAGCGGGGCGGGGGCGAAAATCGGAGGTCTGGCAGCCTGGGGAGGGATCGGAGGCTTGGTGGGGGGGGTCTCCAATCACAGTGGGGTGAGATAGGCAGGGACCCTGGATCCAGGAGGTAGGTGTAAAGGCTCTTACCTCCTGGATCCAGCAGTCCTCGCCGTGCATTAGCTGGCGGGTTTCACGAGGCCTGCAAAACCCGACCAGCTAAAGTTACTTTCAAAATGGAGGTTAAAGCAAAGGCTTCCAGCCTCATTATAATATTTAAATAGGCGACCCGCCTCCTGGCAGCAGATTGGCTGCCTACGTCCGTTAAAACCTCACTATCATCTGGGGACTTGTGCCAAAGTTGGGAGAGCTGTCCCACAGACTAGTCAAGCAACAACCTGACATAGTCATACCTATCAGCCAAAGTCCTTGGTTATGTCCTGTCCTACCAGCAAGACAGTCCCACCAGAGGTGGGGTTACAGTGGTTTACAGTCGATGGGATGGAGTGTCCCTGGGAGTCTTCAACATTGACCCCGGACCCCACAAAGTCTCAAGGCTTCAGGTCAACCATAGGCAAGGAGAATTCCTGCTGATGACCACCTACTGCTATGCCTCAGCTGATGAATCAAGCTGAACACCACTTGGAGGATAGCAAGGGCACAGAATGTAGTATAGGTGGAAGAATTGAATGGGGGAAAAATCCAGCTACTTACTGCCATGTGTCACCGGCAGATTCCTGAAAAAAATGGCGGCCACTGCTCTTCCACCCTTCTCTGGCGCAGGACTCGGCGACCGCCATTTTGGTGAGGGCCATAGCGCTGCCATTAGTAGCGCTGGCCCTGGACATGCAAATCTGGACAGCGTGAGGTCACGCCGACTTGATGCCATGCTCTGCAAACTTGGACCTTTGCGCTGGGTCCTAAGCTCGCTCTGAAAAGCGAGCGTGCAGCAGATTGACAGAGACACTGCCAGCACTTCTTAAGGGGACACACACATAAGAACATAATCAATAGGAGCAGGAGTAGGCCATTCGGCCCTTCGAGTCTGCTCCGCCATTCAATAAGATCATGGCTGATCTTCTACCTCATCTCCACTTTCCTGCACTATCCCCATATCCCTTGATTCCCTTAATATCCAAAAATCTATCGATCTCTGTCTTGAATATACGCAACGACTGAGCCTCTGGGGTAGAGAATTCCAAAGATTCACCAACCTCTCCTCATCTCAGTCCTAAATGGCCAACCTCTTATTCTGAGACTGTGACCCCTGGTTCTAGACTCCCCAGCCAGGGGAAACATCCTCCCTGCATCTACCCTGTCAAGCCCTGTAAGAATTTTGTAAGTTTCAATGAGATCACCTCTCATTCTTCTAAACTCTGGAGAATATAGGCCTAGTCTACTCAATCTCTCCTCATAGGACAATCCCCCCAACCCAGGAATCAGTCTGGTGAACCTTCGTTGTATTCCCTCTATGGCAAGTATATCCTTCCTTAGGTAAGGAGACCAAAATTGTACACAATACTCCAGGTGTGGTCTCACCAGGGCCCTATATTATTGCAGTAAGACGTCTTTACTCTTATACTCAAATCCTCTTGTAATAAAGGCCAACATACCAATTGCTTTCTTAATTGCTTGCTGTACCTGCATGTTAACTTTCAGTGATTCATGTGCAAGGACACCCAGGGCCCTCTGAACACTAACATTTCCCAATCTCTCACCATTTAAAAAATACTCTGCTTTTCTACTTTTCCTACCAAAGTAGATAACTTCACATTTCCCCACATTATATTCCATTTGCCATGTTCTCGCCCACTCACTTAGCCTGTCTATATCCCCTTGAAGCCTCTTTGCATCCTCCTCACAACTTCCATTCCCACCTAGCTTTGTATCAACAGCATACTTGGATATATTACATTTGATCCCCTCATCCAAATCTTTGATGTAGATTGTGAATAGTTGAGGCCCAAGCACTGATCCTTGCGGTACCCCACTAGTTACAGCCTGCCAACCCTAAAATGACCTGTTTATTCCTACTCTCTGTTTTCTGTGCGTTAACGAATCCTCAATCCATGCTAGTATATTACCCCCAATCCCATGAGCCGTAATTTTGTTTAATAACCTCTTATATGGCACCTTATCGAATGCCTTCTGAAAATCCAAATACACCACATTCACTGGTTCCTCCTTATCTATTCTGCTAGTTACAACCTCAAAAAATTTGAACAGATTTGTCAAACACGATTTCCCTTTCATAAATCCGTGTTGACTCTGCCCAATCCTATTATTATTTTCAAAGTGCCCTGTTACCACGTCCTTAAGAATAGATTCTAGCATTTTCTCTACTAATGATGTCAAGCTAACTGGTCTGTAGTTCCCCGTTTTCTCTCTCCCTCCTTTCTTAAATAGTGGGGTTACATTTGCTACCTTCCAATCCACGGGAACCTTTCTAGAACCTATGGAATTTTGGAAGATGACAACCTCTCAAAACCATAGGATGTAGGCCATCTGGTCCAGGGGATTTATCGGTTTTCAGTCCCATTAATTTCTCCAGTACTAATTTTTTACTAATACTAATTTCTTTCAGTTCCTCATTCTCGCTAGACCCTTGGGAGGTTTTTTGCGTCATCTTCCATAAAGACATACACAAAGTATTTGTTTAATTTCTCGGCCATTTCCTTATTCCCCATTATAATTTCTCCTGTCTCAGCCTATAAGGGACCCACATTTACTTTCGCTAATGTTTTCCTTTTTACATACCTATTGAAGCTTTTACAGTCTGTTTTTATGTCTCTCACTAGTTTACTCTCATATTCTATTTTCCCTTTCTTTATCAATTTCTTGGTCCTCCTTTGCTGAATTCTAAAATCCTCCCAATCCTCAGGCTTACTACTCTTTTTGGCAACATTATAAGCCTCTTCCTTTGACATCATACTATCTTTAACTTCTCTTGTTAGTCACGGTTGGACCACTTTTCCTATGGGTTTTTTGTGCCTTAAAGGAATGTATATTTGTTGTAAATTATGTATTAATTCTTTAAATGCTAGCCATTGCTTGTCTACCATCATACCTTTTAATGTAGTTTCTCCATCTACCTTAGCCAACTTGCCCTTCATACCTATGTAGTTTGCTTTGTTTAGATTTAAAACCCTAGTTTTGGATTTAACTAAATCACTTTCGAACTCAATATAAAATTCTATTATGGTCACTCTTCCCTAAAGGCCCCTTTACTGCAAGGTTATCAATTAACCCTTTCTCGTTGCACAATACTAGATCTAAAATAGCCTGTTCCCTAGTTGGTTCCTCAACATACTGATCTAGAAAACTATCTTGTATACATTCTATGAATTCATCCTCCACACTATTACTGCAAATTTGGTTTGCCCAGTCTATATGTAGATTAAAGTCTCCCATGATTACTGTATTACCCTTGTTACATGCGCCTCTAATTTCCTGATTTATACTCTGCCCTACATTACAACTACTGTTTGGGGGGCTATAAACAACTCCCACCAATGTTTTCTGCCCCTTGCTGTTTCTTAGCTCCACCCAAACTAATTCTATTTCTTGATTTTCAGAACTAAGATCCTTTCTCTCTATTGTCTTTATCCCATCCTTTATTATCAGGGCTACCCTTCCTCCTTTTCCATTCTGCCTATCTCTTCTAAAAGTTAAGTATCCTGGAATGTTTAGTTCCCAACCTTGGTCACTTTGCAACCATGTCTCCATAAAGGCTATTAGATCAAACATATTAATTTCTATCTGTGCTATTAATTCATCTATTTTGTTGCAAATGCTTTGCGCATTCAGATATAGTGCCTTTAGCTTTGACTTATTTCCATTTTTCCCTGTTGTCACCTTAGTCACTGATGCTCTGTTACCTTTGTTACTCTCTCTGTCACTACCTGACCCACTCTGCTTATTTTTACCCAAAACTCTGCTCTGCTCTAGAGCCTTGACATTTCTCTCGCTGCTTTTAAATTTACTGTTTTCTGAATCCTCCCCCCACCACCCCCCCCCCCACACAGTGTTAGTAGCCTGTTTATATAAGTTGGTTTTGAAAGTCTTCCAATGGTAGATGACAGCTCTATTATTTTGTTCTGACATTAGAAACAACAGGCCCAGTTTGTTTGCCAAACTATGAACAAGTGTTTACTACAGATTCCAAATGCTGGATTTCTGGCTGGGGAGACACAGAGGAAGCAGGTAAGAGATCATTTTAATTTCTTTTTAATGGGAGTTCCCTTTTTTTTTGTTCACATAACTTTGATCCCCTTTTATTCATTCGCCCAGCCTGATCACCTCTGTAGCTGAGCGGGTAAATGTGTGGCCTGTTTCCAGTACATGTGCCGAGCGCTGGCCATCAGGAAGGGCCAGGGCCTCTACTCTGCCATTTCCCCATCGCTTTGCTGGGAGGTAGAGCAGACTCGGCTTCGTGCCTCCTTGCTCAATGCGCTCACGGAGTCACGTGGAGCAGATAGACACGGGTTCAATTCTCAGTCTATACGAACATACGAAATTGGCGGGCAGCAAACGGCCAGCTGGTCTACCAGGCCTGCCCCACACCATGGTGGCCGGAGCATTATGACTGGACACTTCTTCCTTCCCCCCCCCCCGCCCCACCCCACCACTTCCCACCCGCCACCCGCAGCCATATAATCTCCTGAGAGAGGCAAAAAAAACCAGAGAAATAAACCCAGGGCCAAAACACTCTGCGGAAATTCCTCTCCGACGCCCTCAGGTGATCGAGACCAGTCCAGGAGATCACACGGACTGAGAGTTATTTGTTATATACCTTCTATGTGATGCGATCTCTGCCCCAGTCAGGAACCGGCCCAGCTCTCCCTTAACATCAGCTGGGGCGGTGATCGGGGTGCTGCAATTGGTCTCAGTTCCATGTAAGAGGGCAAGGAAAAAAAAATCATGGATGTTCCCTGCTCCCGCTGAAGGTTGTGTGTAAGTGTCGGTATCGGATCAGAACTGTATTGGGCTCTTCTACTGTGAGACGCAGGGAGGAGGAAGAGCGTGTAGAGTAGAGTATTTTGCAGATTTGGAGAAGCAATGACAACAAGTCTACCGCAGAGAAACAGGTCATTCGAACCAACTGGTCTCTGCCGGTGTTTATGCTCCAAACAAGCCTCCTCCTACCCCTCTTCATCTAATTTTGTCAGCATATTCTTCTATTCCTTTCTCTTTCATGCACTTATCCAGCTTCCCCTTAAATTCATCTCTGCTATTCGCCTCAAATCCTCCTTATGGTCGCGCGTTCCACGTTCTTACCACCAATGTTCCCGCTCATTTTTTTTTGGGGTGCGTGGCCCATTCAAATTTCTGCGCATGCGCGGTAATTCCATTTAAAAACCGCTGAGCGGCCTGCGCGGGACCTCCAGAGCCCTGCGCGGCCACGCAGCTTAATGGAAACATTGCTCACCACTCTTTGGGTAAAGAAGTTTCTCCTGAATCCCCTCTTGGATTTACTAGTGACTATCATATTCTAGTTTTGGACTCCCACCCCCCACCCCCCACAAGTGGAAACATTTTCTCTACGTCTACCTCATCAAACTCTCTCATAAGCTTAAAGTCCTCTACCAGGTCACCCCTCAGCCTTCTCTTTTCTAGAGAAAAGAGCCCCAACCTTTGCAACCTTTCCTGATAAGTATATCCTCTCTGTTCTGGTATCATCCTTGTGAATTTGTCTGCACCCTCTCCAGTGTCTCTATATCCATTTTATAATATGGAGCCCAGAACTGTTCGCAGTACTCCCAAGTGTGGTCTAACCAAGGGTCTATACAAGTTTAGCATAACGTCTCTACTTTTCAATTCTGTCCCTCTAGAGATGAATCCCTAGTGCTTGGCTAGCTTTTTTATGGCCTTATTAACCTGCGTCGCTACTTTTAGTGATTTGTGTATCTGTGCCCCCCCAGATCCCTCTGCTCCTCTACCCCCATTCAGACTCTTATTATCCTCCTTATTCTTCCTACCAAAATGGACCGCCTCACACTTAGAGCGGAAATTTTTTTTTTAAATTAAAAAAAATTAGTGGTCATTCATTCTGGATTTCTGGTTGATGTTGGCACGAACTTCAGCTTTGAAAAATAAACACTACGGCAGATTTTATTCATATATTTAAAAAAGGTTTACAACCATTTTTACACGGCAATTTCAGTGGAAGACCTCTATTCCTACTCCCAAATAGCGAATTGGATTTGGAAACTAAATGAAAGCTGTACAAATTGGCAATTTGAGTCTTTGATAAGCACTAATATGTGCGATTCAAATATGCAATTTTTACATGGATAACTATCTAATCAATAATAGATTTGTGACAGGATTTGTGACAGGCAGCTTGTTCAAACCAAATAAAGCAAGTGAAGACACTGGGCCAGAAATTCGGCTCCCTGGCTTCCCGCGGGTGCAAGGATCGCGCGCGCACCTACCTACCGAGCCTGCCGTTGACCCCTGGGCCCGCGGGGGATTCCGGTCCTGGGCCTCCTCCAACTGCCGGCGCGCAGTGCTTGCATATCCCAGGGGCGTAGTTAGTGCGATGCATCCCCTGGGATCACGTGGGCCATGGAGAGCCAATGGCAGCAGACCATCTTTCATTCATAGATTTGACAGGAAGACCTGTCAAATCTATGAATACAGATCGACCCCAAAACATCCCTAAAACTACAAATAAATTTAAAAAAAATCACATTTTTAAAATAACTATAAATTACATTAATTAACTATTTTAAACAAAGATTTAAATTTTTGAAAAAATTAATTACACTTTTTAACGGGGCTAAAACTAAACTTACCTTTCTTTAAAGTAATTAAAAAAGATAAATCTGTGAAAAAAATGTTTAAATTTTAATAAAATCAACACATACCTTGTTAAAAGAAGGCCTTGCGCTCCTTTTTCAATGTGTATCTTCTCCGTGCTTTCCCTCATGGAGGAACCTGTAAAAATACCCGAAGTGCAAGGCGAACGCGCTGGCCCTCCGGCGTGCGCGTTCAACCTCTGAACTCCTTCCTTCAGGGGAACGGAAGTGCCGGTTTCCCGCGCATGCGCAGTGCATGCAAGAAACCGGCACTTTTGTTGGGCCTACGGGTGACTCACCCGTAGAGACCCGAATTTCTGCCCCACTATCTGGGCACGTTTCTTGAATGCATTGGTGACCTGATCCATTGCCAGCTGGTGAGGTTAAAGTTTTGCTTGTCCGCAGGACAGTCCGGTTTTGCCACAGAAAACAAGACAGTATGGAGCGTGAACGATTGATCTTTGCCTGAATCAAAAGGCAAAGGAAAGGAATTGCATTTCTATAGCACCTTTCACGACCTCAGGACGTCCCAAAGCGCTTTACAGCCAATGAAGTACTTGTTGATAGCATGAAACAGAAGCAGACGAGAAAGACCGCAACACTTTTTCTCTACCCTGTTCAGGAGTGTGAGGGAGTACATTATAGTTTAATACTACTTTGCGCATTCCAAGGGGGAATTGGATCTCTATCATACAATCATACAGCACAGAAGGAGGCCATTTGGCCCATCATGCCTGTGCCGGCTCTTTGAAAGAGTTAACCAGTTAGTCCCACTCCCCTGCTCTTTCCTCATAGCCCTGCAAATTTTTCCCCTTCAAGTATTTATCCAATTCCCTTTTGATAGTTACTATTGAATCTGCTTCCACCGCCTTTCAGGCAGCGCATTCCAGATAATAACTAATCTGAGTAAAAACAATTCTCCTCATCTCACCTCTGGTTCGTTTGTCAATTACCTTAAATCTGTGCCCTCTGGTTACCGCCCCTCCTGCCAGTGGAAACAGTTTCTCCCTCTCTCCTCTATCAAAACCCCATATAATTTTGAACACCTCTATTAAGTCTTCCCTCACCCTTCTCTGCTCCAAGGAGAACAACCCCAGCCTCTCTCGTCTCTCCACATAACTGAAGTCCCTCATCCCTGGTACCATTCTCGTAAATCTCCTCTCCAGGGTTTTGACATCCTTCCTAAAGTGTGGTGCCCACGTAAAAAGGAAACATTTGCAGGGCTATGGGGAAGAGGAGCAGGGGGAGTGCAGCTAATTGGATATCTCTTGCAAAGAGCTGGCAAGAGCACGGCATACCAAATGGCCACCTCCTGTGCTGCATGATTCTATGAATAGTATTGCTTGGACGCTTAAGATGTTTTATGTTCATTTCACCAGGTACTCCATCTGACATCCTACAGAGGGTCATGGTGCCTCTGATTAGCTACAACGATTGTAAAACATTTTATTATAAAAGCCTCACGCCTCGCATGATCTGTGCTGGTTTCGAGGATGGTGGATCTGATGCATGTCAGGTATGGTTAATAGTTGGCAAGTTTTTAGCAAGTCCCCCCCCCCGCCCCCACCAGGTTAAATCACCGTTCAGCAGTGACACAAACAGAGGGGGGGGGAAGGAAAGAAAAAAAACTTTTGATGTTGGCAACTTTGGAGTTGTGCCCATCCATGGTGGGGGTGGAGGACGGGAGGCCGGTAGGGTTGACCTCGTTGAAAATTGCAAGTACCTCCTCGCCTTCCCCCCAGAAAAGAGGTGCTGGGCTCCATAAGCTGGAAGTGTAATTGGCTTGGGGTGGGGGGGTGGCGGGTGGGATCGGAGGGATTTTCCATGAGGCAGCAGTTCTTAACGCCTGCTTCCTCTTCTTAAAAGGAGTGCTTCTTTCTGGACTCGATGGAGAATTTTTTGATTACTGAACTAAGGGGCAATGTGGGGCGATCTGCTCCTTTACAGGAAGTTTAAGAAAGGAGGGTGGTTCTCCTCGGAGCAGAAAGCCATCCTCTGTTGAAAGCAGAAGGTACATGGATGGAGGTAGCAGAGAGAGTGAATGAAGTCTCACAGAGGCATAGGACTTGGATGCAATGAAAGAAGAAGAAAGAACTTAAAGAAAAGAAAGAAAGACATGCATTTATATAGTGCCTTTCACGACCACTGGACGTCCCAAAGCCCTTCAGAGAAGTACTTTTTGAAGCGTAGTCACTGTTGTAATGTAATCTAAACTTGCCTTTCACAGCCTCAGGACGGCCCAAAGTGCTTCACAGCCAATTACATACTTTTGAAGTGTAGTCACTGTTGTAATGTAGGAAGTGCGGCAGCCAGTTTGCGCACAGCAAGATCCCACACACAGCAACCTGCTTTTATGTGTCAGGAGAGGGATAAATATTGGCCAGGACACCAGGAGAACTGCCCCTGCTCTTCTTTGAATAATCTCATGGAATCTTTTACATCCACTTGAGAGAGAAGACGGGGCCTCGGTTTAACATCTCATCTGAAAGACGGCACCTCCAACAGTGCAGCACTCCCTCAGCCTAGATTATGTGCTCAGTCTCTGGAGTGGGGATTGAACCCATGACCTTCTGACAATGGGAAATTTTGATGTTTCTACGGTCATATACCAGCGCCACATTGAATGGAAGTCCTTTCTGTTCATATAGGCCCTGATGCCGCCCGCCATGCCCTGCACCCGGTGAAAATTCAGTGCCCTGTCCAGCTGATGCCTGATTTCCACATGGAAAGAAAGAAAGACTTGCATTTTTATAGCGCCTTTCACGACCACCGGACGTCTCAAAGCGCTTTACAGCCAATGAAGTATTTATGAAGTGTAGTCACTGTTGTAATGTGGGAAATGCAGCAGCCAATTTGCACACAGCAAGCTCCCACAAACAGCAATGTGATAATGACCAGATAATCTGTTTTTGTTACCTTGGTTGAGGGATAAACATTGACCAGGACACCGGGGAGAACAAGTTACCCCTATGTCTATCATGCGTGTGATGCATCTATTTTTTTGTCTTAAAATACTCCTGTGAAGTGCCTTGGGACGTTTTACTATGTTAAAAGCGCTAGATAAATACAAGTTATTGTTGTTATTATTATTGACTGCCAATGCCCCATGTAGTGTCTTGGAAGGGTCCAATTAACGTAAAGGTTTAATGCTGTGGTAACCTTCATGGGAATGGGAAGAGCCATCCTTTGAAATTGTCTGCAAGTCAATAGGAATCCCTGTCATTAACACTTTGTTTGCCACAAGTTCCTTTCCAGCAGCAACAGCAATACCATCGGAAAGCATGGTAAACAATGTTAAGATGGGGGAATGGCGCCCTCCACAGAAAGAGAAAATAAAGCAGGAAGCTAAATGCCACAAATGCTCTGATCAGAAAAAAATACAAGTTTCAACTGAGTTTTGGGAATGGTAACCTAGTCTTAAGAATCCAGGCCAGTGGATTAGTCATTCACCCATTTTATACAGGTGACCGGGGGACGGTGGATGGGGGGGGGGGGGGGGTTGGGGTTCTGGTGGGGGGGAGGGTGGTGCGGAGCGCTCAGTGCTGTATACATGCAAGTTCCATCTTTCTAATCTTCTGTAGTTTGTATTTCAGATCGATTCCCTATGCTTGCAGAACCTTTCGGGTCCTTTCATTAGTCACTGAGCTGCACTCACCATATCGCCCAACTGATGAGAGTTCCATTGGGCCTCATGAGTGTGTAATGGATGAAATTCCCTGGGAGTAGCCCGGGAACTCCCCCAGGCACGGCCCCTTGATGTGGGGGGGGGGTTAATTTTGCTTGCTTTTTGAACAGGGCGTGAACCTGGAAGATCTGCGTTCTGTCCCAAATTCTGCCGCCCCCTCCCCCACCCCCCCTCCCCCACCACCCCCCACCCCCACCCCCCCTCCCCAGCAGGCGCTCCATCCTCTTTCTGCTGTCCCCTGCCCTAGGAATTTCAGGGCCATAGATCACTTAGAAAAAACTCTGGACATCAATTCATTGACGTCTTTGTAATTCTAACAATGATGTACAGCTCTCGCCAAAGAATTGTTGTTCCTACCTTTTTAAGGACGTGCTTGGTGAGAATTCTGTGCTCATTTGAGGTGGGGATTGTAGCTTTTTATCCCATTTTTTGTGCCCTCAGTGTCTAGCATTCCCATGTCAGGTGTAGCCTGGTGAGATGTAGATTAAAGATCCCTCTACTCCATCCCAAAAAATGGTGCCTCCGCCTCAACCTCAGGAAAGCATCCCTTTGTTGCTCAGGTGTTACAACTTTGCATTTCCCTATCAGCTACCTTATGATGCCCGTGACTAAGATCACCAATTAAAGGGCAATTTTATGCTTTGGTTCCATGCTCATTAGGAATTGTATTGAGGCTGTCCAGCAGATAGAGGGAGGCTTTCGTCCCTTCAGTTGATACTGACTTGTTACTATCTAAGTTCAACTATTCTGAATTCCACAAACACTGTTTCTTTGTACGAGGCAGGGTGACAGTGGCGGCCCTTTAATTATACGGCAGAACTCATTCTGGTGGTTAGCAGGTACCACAAGCTGGGGTTATGGATGTGCCAGAGCCAGTAAACCAGGAGTATACGTGAGAATCACAGAACTTCTGGACTGGATTTACTTTCAATTGAAGGCAAGTGAGAATTAAGGATGTGCAACCAATAATTTTAAAATCGACTTTCAAATTTCTCCTTTCCTCTGCTTGAAGGCGTGACTCAAGCTGAGGCGTGGCTCCACGGTTGCCCCCGCTACCTTCCAGTGCCTTACCCAAGTGGCCATTTCGTCACGTGTGATCCTAGGGTTTGAGTGTTGGTAGGCTCTTTGACGATTGGGGGCCTGGGTACGCACGGGCGGTGGGAGGAGGAAAGACATCACCATTGAGTCCAACCCTGTCCTCATCCAATGACCGCACACCGTTGCCCTGGCTCAGATCGGTGAACTCAGCACATGATTGGCGATTGAGAGTTGGACCTTCCACGTCTTTGCGACAAGGCTTTGCTTCTTTGAGATGCGTCGCAGGTTGACATAGAAAATGGCCAAACATCTATCTGACCCTCTGCAGGTAGAAGTTAAGGATTAAGCATTGAAGCGTCCCTCAGGAGATGTCGTGTGCTACAACCTGTCCATTGTTCTCAGAGCGCGGTGGCTGGGCTGACCTGCTCCCTGCACGAGTGGCTCGGGTTTCAGCGATACATTACAACGTCTGGTTGAAATTATGCCACCAAGCGCAGGATTCTGGGTCGCAGTCATGCAAGGGGACATCCTGGGAACCTGAATCCTGCAGCGTGGCAGGGCAAAGGGTAGCATTCAACGGCTGTCACCGTGCACGGGCATTATCTTCATGACGAGGGAAAGCCAAACATGGGTGGGATTGCTGCTAGAATTCAAAGAGTGGACTGAGAACAGACAGCTTTTCTAAATTCCTATTCGTCTGGGGTCTCCATAGAGCAGCAAGCAACTGTGTTCGCCGGTGATTCCTCCGATAGGCCCTCGTAGACGGTGAGAAAGCTTGATGTAAATTTATAGAGCGCTTTTCATGATCTCGGACGCCCCAAAGTACTTTACAGCCAATGAAGTACTTTTTCTGAAGTGTAGTCGCTGTTATAATGTAGGAAACGCGGCAGCCAATTTACGCACAGCAAGCTCCCACAAACAGCAATGTGATAATTTAACAATGTTGGTTGAGGGATAGGTATTGGACAGGACACCAGGGATAACCACCCCCGCCCTGCTCTTCTTTGAATAGTGCCTATTACGTCCACCTGAGATGGGGCCTCGGGTTTAACGTCTCATCTGAAAGATGGCACCTCCGACAGTGCAGCACTCCCTCAGCACTGAACTCAGTACAGTGTCAGCTTAGATTTACGTGCTCAAGTCTCTGGAGTGGGACTTGAACCCATGACGTCCTGACACAGAGGCAAGAGTGCTACCAACAGAGCCACGTATCAGCCTGGAGTTTCTGAATAGGCCTGCGTGAGTTCCGCCACACTCGGTCTCTCACCTACTTTATGCCGCCTGCGATTTCCAATGTGTTGGGAATGCCGAGGGTGCAAGTGCCTACCTCAAACAGACGGAAGCTTCATTTAAATGCTAATTTGCGGGTAGGCATGACCAGCACACCATTTCCCCATATCATTTCCAAACGGGCATCCAGGATTGCGAGGGAGTCAGCTATGAGTGATTTAAAGGGCACATAAGTAAGTTGATTCTCTGGGTGTTAAAGTCATTTCTTAACTTGTTTTCTTCTGGGTTTTTTTTCTGCTGGCACTTAGGTTGTCACAAGCCTTTGTGCCAATTGTTTCTCTTTTCCCTCCAGCACCATTATTGGCACCAATGGGGGCAACTTGCGACTTTGTGTGATAGTGTAAAACGGGCGATAGTGAGTCGGCAGCCCGCTTTACATCTCTCCTGATTGACTTCAATGGAAATAAAAGTAGGGAGAGATGTAAAACCGTCTGCCGACTCGCTATCGCCCGTTTTACATGATTGCTCACAGTCAAAATGACCCTCAATGAGTTTCCCAATGGGAATGCCCCTATTTGATGTGTTTTGGAGGAAGAGCAGGAGATGGCAGGTCAGGCTGCAGGAGAGGTTCCTTGTGCCCGCCCCATGGTACCCACACACCTACATCTACTGACAGAGATGAGGGTATCTCATTTTGGCAGACGATTAGTTCAGGAAGCTAAGAGATCAGACCCGACAGTGCCACTAAGTCATGTCAATGCCTGACCAGTCATAATGTTGGATGGATCCTCGGGAGCAACCCACGATGTCAGGCAGGTATGCCACGAAGGAAGGACATGGCACGGACCATTCCTGAAGTCTACTGTTACACCTACCTCGTGATAACCTTGGGAACTGTCTTCGGAGGGCTTGGGTCGGCAGGCAGCCAGGTGCAGAGTTACGCCATCTGTTGCTAGGGCACCTGCAGCTGCCATGTGGCATAGGCCTGGCCAACAACAGTACCAGTCTGTTGTAGCCTCCAACCTGCCTCCCCATTGCTTGCTGTGAGGCTGGTGCCATGGAGTAGCAGCACCACCTCCTGATCAGCAGATACATGGAGTTGGGTGCTGGGCTGCTCCGTCACTTGCCTGGAGTTGCGGGTTTCCTCTCCCTTCAGTATTGCCGCTCACTTCTTACATAGATACATAGATACATAGAAGATAGGAGCAGGAGTAGGCCATCCGGCCCTTCGAGCCTGCTCCGCCATTTAATGAGATCATGGCTGATCCTCCAATTCAGTATCCCGTCCCCGCCTTCTCTCCGTAACCCTTAACCCCTTTTGCCTGTAGAAATATATCTAATTCCCTCTTGAATATATTTAATGAGCTGGTGTACACTGCCCTCTGTGGCAATGAGTTCCACAGGTTCACCACCCTCTGAGTGAAGAAATTCCCCCTCATTTCTGTCCTAAATGGTTTAGCCCTTATCCTTAAATTATGTCCTCTAGTTCTGTTCTCACCCGCCAAGGGAAACATTCCTTCTGCATCTAGTCTGTCTAGACCTGTCAGAATTTTATACACTTCTATGAGGTCCCCTCTCAATCTTCTAAACTCCAGTGTGTACATCCCTAAACTACATAGTCTCTCCTCATAGGTCAATCCCGCCATTCCTGGTATCAGCCTGGTGAATCGCCGCTGCACCCCCTCCATGGCAAGAACATCTTTCCTCAGATGAGGCGACCAAAACTGTACACAGTACTCGAGGTGTGGTCTCACCAGTGCCCTGTACAGCTGCAGCAAGGTATCCCTGTTCCTGTATTCCAACCCTTTTGCTATGAAGGCCAGCATACCGTTTGCCTTCTTGACCGCCTGTTGCACCTGCATGCTCGCCTTCAGTGACTGGTGTACAAGAACACCCAGGTCTCTCTGTACTTCCCCCTCTCCCAATTTATTGCCATTTAAATAATAATTTGCCCTCCCGTTCCTGCACCCAAGGTGGATAACTTCGCACTTGTCCACATTATAGTGCATCTGCCATTTATCCGCCCAATCACCCAGTCTGTCCAAATCGCTCTGGAGCTTCCTGGTCTCCTCCTCTGAGCCCACCCCCCCTCCTAGTTTAGTGTCGTCTGCAAATTTGGAAATGCTGCATCCGACTCCCTGATCCAGGTCATTAATGTAAATTGTGAACAGCTGGGGACCCAGGACAGATCCCTGTGGTACCCCACTTGTTACTGCCTGCCATTCAGAAAATGAGCCGTTTATTCCAACTCTCTGTTTTCTATCTGACAGCCAGTTCTCTATCCACGTCAATACTTTCCCCTTTATCCCATGAGCTTCAATTTTCCATGCTAATCTTTTATGTGGGACCTTATCGAAGGCCTTTTGGAAGTCCAGGTACACCACATCTACTGGCTCTCCCCCATCTATTTTACCAGTTACTCCCTCCTTCTTAGTCTTCTTTCCCTGCAGCCTAGATGAAGGCTCATAATGGCTGAGATGCGTTATTAGCCGTTCCAAACACTGTCAGAATTTTTGTCACCATATTCTACACTTTAATTGTCCCTATCCCTTTAAGTTATCTTGCATGTTATTTTTTTCCCACTCCCACCAGAACTATGTTCCCCTGCGTCCATTCAAACCTGTACCTGGAGTTGTGCTAGTACGCTGACCCCAGAAAACTGGGTGCAAACAGCACACTTCGACATGAATCTGGCTTCGGCCCCCTCCCTATCTCTGTAACCTCCTCCAGCCCTAAAACCCTCTGAGAACTCTGCGTTCCTCCAATTCTGGCCTTTTGTGCATCCCGATTTTCATCACTCCATCGTTCGTGCCTGTACTTTCAGCTGCCTAGGCCCTAAGCTCTGGAATTCCCTCCCTAAACCTCGCTACCTCTCTCTCCTCCTTTAAGACGCTCCTTAAAACCTACCTCTTTGACCAAGCTTTTGGTCACCTGTCCTGATATCTCTTTCTGTGGCTCGGTGTCAAATTTTGTCTGATTACACTCCTGTGAAGCGCCGCGGGACATTTTACTGCGTTAAAGGCACTATATAAATACAAGTTTTTGCAAGGTGTGGCCGTAATCAGAAAATCTAGGCTAACATGTCTAAAATGGCGCCTCTCTAAAATGAAAGTGATTCCTTCTTAAATATTCTGAAACCTACTGCACCAGGAAATGGGGATAGTGCAGGAAAGTGGAGATGAGGTCGAAGATCAGCCATGATCATATTGAATGGCGGAGCAGGCTCGAGGGGCCAAATGGCCGACCCCTGCTCCTATTTCTTATGTTCTTATGGTGCCATGGAGTAGCAGCACCACCTCCTGATCAGCAGATATCAAACATGGAGTTGGGTGCTGGTCAATTGAAGTCAGTATCTGAAGCGTTTATATTGCTGATTTTCATTCAGTTTATAACGTAATTGTCTTGATTTCAGAAACACCGATGAAGCCCGATCAATCCTGGAAGCATCTCTTGTTGTACGTGAGAATGTACAGAACAAAAAAAGGACGTATTCAGCTGTTTGATTCTTCTTCCTTCCTCGGATGATGCACAATCCCCTCTGTCGGGGATTTGAAAGTTCCCCTACAGCCCACTCCCCCCCTCCCGGATTTCCCGAAGAGGAAACAGAAATCGCCTTTTTTATCTGATGAGAAGATCGTGACTTGCTGCGACTATTTGGAGAGGGATTGCAGCTTCCTGGGCTAAATAGCGTTTCCATTGCTCTCTTTTTTTTTAAGTTGACTGCGTGCAGGTCGCAGTGCCTGGACCCATCCAGCCAGGAGACCAGTTATATTAAGAACTGTTTTGAATACCTCATAAGTAAAATTCAGTAAATGCCACCTGGTTGAATGAATGCTGAGGGGAATGACCCATTGAGAAAATTGCAGTTGGTGGAAAAACTCCTTATAAAGCTTAGAAAATGGAATTTGTTGTCTAAGTTGTCCGCTGGGTGATTAATATAATGTGGTTTCTTTATATATTTGTAGAGTGTTAGTGGTACCACTGCTTACTACAAATTATTATATGAATCGACAGCTAACCAAAGTCCTGCAACCTAACACTAAATACTCGTCATTTTTCTACTGCGCACTTTTAATTTATTTCTCAACTTTGCCTCGTTATCTAGAGTAAAATAATTGTTCTGAAGAAACTTAGCGATTTTCAAAGAGCTCATGATTCTTATGCAAGAGAATCTGTGGAACTTATTTTTATATCTGATACCCTTCGAGTTTTCTTTGGGATCTCTCTCTCTTCGAAGGTGATCCAGAAAGCCGCCCCGTTTGCTTGCCTACGGCCGCTGCCTCGGTCCCTGCTCCCCCCAGGAGAAAGGTGCCAGCAGTCCCTGGCGTCTCGGCTGTGGCTCAGTGGGTAGCGCTCTCGCCTCTGAATCAGATGGTCGTGGGTGCAAGTCCCACTCCAGAGTCCTTGAGCGCAAAATCTAGGTTGAGACTTACTTAACTGAGGGAGTGCTGCGCTGCACTGTCGGAGGTGCCGTCTTTCGGATGAGACGTTAAACCGAGGCCCCCGCCTGCCCTCTCGGGTGGACATAAAAGATCCCGGGGCACTATTTCGAAGAAGAGCAGGGGAGTTATCCCCGGTGTCCTGGGCCAATATTTATCCCTCAACCAACATCACCAAAAAACAGATTATCTGGTCATTATCACATTGCTGTTTGTGGAAGCTTGCTGTGCGCAAATTACAACAGTGACTGCTCTTCAAAAGTACCTAATTGGCTGCAATGAGCTCAAGGACAAACTGAGGTTGTGAAAGGCATTGTATAATGCAAGAATTCTCCTTTAATCTTTTTAATGGAGTTAAGCTCCTGAAGTGGCTGAATGGAGGAAGACAGCCTCTCAGGAGTGGCTTAGGGTTGTATTCCCTGGAATTTAGGTTAAGGGGTGATCTAATCGAAGTTTTCAAGATACTAAGGGGAACTGATAGGGTAGATAGAGAGAAACTATTTCCGCTGGTTGGGGATTCTAGGACTAGCGGCCATAGTCTAAAAGTTAGAGCCAGACCTTTCAGCAGTGAAATTAGGAAACACTTCTACACACAAAGGGTGGTAGAAGTTTGGAACTCTCTTCCGCAAATGGCAATTGATGCCAGATCAATTGTTAATTTTAAATCGGAGATTGATAGATTTTTGTTAATCAGAGGTATTAAAGGATATGGGCCAAAGGCAGGTATATGGAGTTAGGTCGCAGATCAGCCATGATCTCATTGAATGGCGGAACAGGCTCGAGGGGCTAAATGGCCTACTCCTGTTCCTATCCCTTCATCTAGGCCACAGACACCTCATTATTTTAGGCCTCAGTCTCAGCTAAGGCCTAAAAGAAATTTCCCATTTTCTCTTTGGGGCCTCCTGCGCAGTGCACTCCTCCTCTTCCCCCAGCTCCTTCTGCTCTCCTGCCTTCGCTGCTGCCCCCCCCCCTCGTCCTCCTGCCCCAAAGGCAGATGTACGAGACCACCCAGGACTGCAGTCAAACTGGTTCAAAAAGCTGCCAAAAACAGTCCGAGCTCCAGCGAGAACTTCTTCTCACAAGTCAGAGTTCAGCTTTATCGGTCAGAAAACAGGTCAAAAAAACATCCACAAGTTAACCGTCAGTCTCAAAGGACAAACCAACTACGAGCCTGTATGGAGTGGATGTGCAGTTTAAATAGCGCTGCTGAAGGGTGCTTGATACACGCTGCTGAGTGAGTTTATCACACAGCGCGCCAGGTGTTGGGGCAAACCTATATTATGAAAGGATCCTACAAGCGTAGGACATTCATTAAAAAATGTTACTCATCGTTTTACTTACTTCCAGAGTGCGCCCCAGACGTCTGCAGAGCAGGCCGATCGAATTTGGCGGGCAGCACGCAACGTGCTCATTCAGCGCTGGAATTGTGCCGCCCGCCATATTGGATGCTAACGCACCCGTTTTGCGCCCAAGAAACTTCTAGGCCTTCCTACCTACCCCTAACGAATCCCTTAATCATTTTAAATGCCTTGATTTGCTCAATCCTCAACCTCCTGTAAAACCCAAGGGAATACAAGCCAAGTTTATATGACCTGTCCTCATAATTTATCTCTTAAGTCCTGGTAACATTCCTCCAAGGCCAATCTACCTTTCCTGAAACTCGGTGCCCAAAAACTGAACGCAGTACACCAGATGGGGTCTGACCAAGGCTCTGCACAACTGAAGCATCACTTCTTCACTCTTGAATTCCAATTCCATTGAGGTCAAGTCCAAAACACGGTGGCATAGTGGTTAGCACTGTTGCTTCACAGCGCCAGGGACCCGGGTTCGAATCCGGCCTCGGGTGACTGTCTGTGTGGAGTTTGCACATTCTCCCCGTGTCTGCGTGGGTTTCCTCCGGGTGCTCCGGTTTCCTCCCACAGTCCAAAGATGTGCGGGTTAGGTTGATTTGGCTATGATAAATTGACCCTTAGCGTTAGGGGGATTAAATACGTGGGGTTACGGGGATAGGGTGGGATATGGCTCGATGGGCCGAAATAGCCTCTATCTGCACTGTGGGGATTCTGTGAAATTCTGTGAAAACTGCATTTGGTGTAGGATAAGGGCTCACAGCATAGGCCAAAATTTAAAAAATGGAGGTTAGATAGTGGTTCGCGATCTTAGGGCTTAAAAGTCTGTAAATCGTATGGGGAAGGGAAGAGAAGACAAAGGAAGGTAAAGAGTTTTGAGATTCCGAGAAAGACTGAGAAGAACAGGAGATAAGTTTTAATGGTTCCCTTCCAAAAGCACACTGTAGAATTTTTTTTAAACATTGTCTATTGTATATAAACCTTGTATACAATGCATGTCACACTTTAGAAATCACAGTCTTTAAAACAAAAGAAAAAGAAAGACAGCCATTTAATACTGGCTTATTTTGACCCTGGAGATTTACTACCAACTTATCTTGAGATAAGAGAAACAATCATCCAATGATTAATCTAAGCATTTTTCTAAGGGAACTGGCATCTAATTCAGCTCAGGACCAATTTACACCAATTGGAACTGGTAGCCTCAGTGAGAATACAGTTATATCTTAGCAAGAGACCAACACATTGTGCGTTACATTAAACAACATCCTATCCTTATGAAATAGCCTACCCTCGCACCTGAACAGAGCTACGGCATGGGAAATCTGGCAGCATAGATATATAAATGTAAGTGTATGGGAAACACTAATCTCCTCTCCCCCTCTATGAGGACTCCTGTGAAAGCAATGACTGATGATTATCAGATTTTATTTTCTATCTGCTTCAAGTTAAATCTCTATTGGTTGTCACATTCCGAATTGTAAGAGATCACTGTAAAACATAATACAGAATGTAGAACAAGATGCATTGCAATGTGAAGGTAAGAGTTTCTACATAAGACCTGTCAAAGATAAGTTAAAGGTCCCTTGATAGCTCAAGTCAAAAGGCTAATCAAAAAGGCTAATGGAATGCTGGGCCTTTATATCGAGGACTAGAATACAAGGGGGTAGAAGTTATGCTGCAGCTGTACAAAACCCTGGTTAGACCACACCTGGAGCACTGTGAGCAGTTCTGGGCACCACACCTTAGGAAGGATATATTGGCCTTGGAGGGAGTGCAGCATAATTTACCAGAATGATACCCTGACTTCAAGGTTAAATTACGAGGAGAGATTACACAAACTAGGGTTGTATTCCCTAGAATTTAGAAGGTTATGGGGTGATTTGATCGAAGTTTTCAAGAAATTAAGAGGAACAGATAGGGTAGAGAGAGAAACTATTTCCACTGGTTGGGGAGTCTAGGACTAGGGATCATAGTCTAAAAATTAGAGCCAGACCTTTCAGGAGTGAAATTAGGAAACACTTCTACACACAAAGGGTGGTAGAAGTTTGGAACTCTCTTCCGCAAACGGCAATTGATGCTAGATCAATTGTTAATTTTAAATCTGAGATTGATAGATTTTTGTTAACCAGAGGTATTAAGGGATATGGGGCAAAGGCGGATATATGAAGTTAGGTCGCAGATCAGCCATGATCTCATTGAATGGCGGAACAGGCTCGAGGGGCTAAATGCCTTACTCCTGTTCCTATGTAAGTCTGTTTACTCAGCAAGTAGCTGAGTCATACAGACGAGGGACATTCTAGGTTCAATCCATAGACTATTCTGATCTCAGTCAAGATGGCATTCAGAGCACCCCTCGGTTGGGGAGAGCAATTAGTCAGGGTTGACTCGTCTGATGGCCATCCAGTGACTCCTGCTGGAATATCTTGTGTATCAACATTGGGTGATGTTCCTCTACCTCCGTTGAATAGTTTGCTAATCAAAGGTCAGACATGAACAATGGCCACTTGTACCAGAGGGTGACCATTGACTGTGGAACTATACACCAGCAGAAAACCAACACCTTCAGAAGAGATGAGGAAAGAGGAGAAAATTGGCAAGCAAAAAAAACCCACATTGAGTTAACTGTTTGTTAATCTGCATTCAATAAGCATTTAACCAAATTCGAGCAATATCTTGTGGGCTTTTGTCAACCGTTCCATTCTCTTTTTAAGGGTTTCTCTCTTCAGCTTTGTGTCTTGATCTTCAAACAGATATTCATCGATCCAGGTTTCTCTCTTGGAGGAGCTGTAGCATCTCTACCTGTAGTTTTTCAGCAAACTCTTTTAAAACATAGCAAGATATTACCAAGGGAATCTGGTCAGCTAGTCGTTTAGAAGCAATCTAGGAGTGGAGAACAAAAATAAAGGAAGATTGTGAGGTATGAAGCAAAACCCTCCCTTTGTGTTTCATGAATTAAACCCCATTAATCAGAGAATCATAGAATGATGCAGCACAGAAGGAGGCCATTCGGCCCATCCTGTCTGTGCCGGCTCTTTGGTAGAGCTATTCAATTAATCCCACTCCCCTGCTCTTTCCCCATAGACCTTCAAGTATTTATCCCATTCTCTTTTGAATGTTACTATTGAATCTGCTGCCACCACTCTTTCAGGCAGTGCATTCCAGATCACAACTACTCGCTGTGTAAAAAAATGTTTCCTCATGTCGCCTCTGGTTCTTTTGCCAATCACCTTAATGACAGGAAGTAGGAAAATATCTGATCTGCACTAGTGGCCAGTGCACAATGGATATTGCTAACTGATGTGCTTTGGTTGATCTCATAGCATGTTTACCTTGTAGTATGCTTGTAAATGGTATGACATTTCCTGGATGCTGGCATTTCCACTGGTTAAAAATGGCTTGGTTTTTACTGCATTTAAGTTATCGCTGTAGATGCTGTCCTGTGTGTACACCACACTTTCAACTCTGAACTGGTCCTGCAGCATCTTCTCTGCTCCACTTTCTTGCTCTCGGCTGATACCTTCGATTTTGATCTGTACGTGAAGACAAAAATGGCAGCACGTGCAGTTAGATCCAGGCCCACTTACCCGTTAGAAAGTTAGGAATGAGAAAAGTCTTTTTGCTCCACGAAGCTCATGTCTAAGAACGTAAGAATATTTAAGAACAGGAAATGGGCCATTAGGCCTTGCATTTTGATAGATCTCAGCCCACCCACCTACTTCTCAAAATAAAAGGCCACGGAATTGGATGTAACCTTATGACATAGGTTGGTAATTAGTTGGGAGGTAAGAGACAGAGAGTAGGGAGAAAGGGAATGGCACTCTGATTGGTGGGATGTGACAAGTGGTGTTCCCTAGGGATCTTTACTGGGGCTTCAGCTTTTTAACCATATCCATCAAATGACCTTGGATGAAGGAAGAGAGAGGGGTTTTTTTTTTTTAAATCCAGGTTTGCAGATGACACCAAGTTAGGAGGCACAGTACGTTGTGTAGTTGGGAGCAGGAAGTTTAAAAAGGGACACAGACCCATTAAGTGAGTGGGCAAAACTGTGGCAGATGGAGTTCAATATGGGGAATGAGAGTTCATCCACTTTGGATTCAAGAACGACAAATCAGAATATTTTCTATATGGCAAGAGATTAGAAATGGTGGAGGAGCAATGAGATTTGGCTGTTCGTGTGCACAGATCACTGAAAGCTAGTGCACAAGTACAAAAAGTAACCAGAAAGACGTGTGAATTGTTGGCCTTTATCTCAAGGGGGCTGGAATACAAGAGGGGAAGAGGTGATGCTTCACTTCGACAGAGAATTGGTCAAACCCCACCTGGAGTACTGCATTTAGTTCTGGGCACTGCACCTCCGGAAGGATATATTCATTCGCCTTGGAAATAGGTACAATCCAGATTCACCAGAATGATACTGGGGCTTTAAGGGTTGAATTAGGAGGACAGGCTGTGTAAACTCAGCTTGTATTCCCTTGAGCACAGGAGATTGAGGGCTGGTCTAATTGAGGTGCTTAAATTTTTTTAAGGGATTTGATAGGGTAGATACAGAGAAACTATTTCTGCTGGTGAAGGAATCCAGAACAAGGGAACACAAATCTTAAAATTAGAATTAGCCCATTTCAGAGTGAAAGCAGGAAAGACTTTTTCCACAAAAAGGGTAGTAGAATTTGAGAACCCTCTCCCCCAAAAGACTGTGGATGCTGGGACACTTGAAATTTTCAAGACTGAAATTTGTTATGCGAGGGTTCCAAGGGATATGGAGCTAAGGCAGGTAACATGGAGCGGAGGTAGAGATCGGTCATGCTCGGATTGAATGATGGAACAGCCTCGAGGGTTGAATGGCCTACTCCTGTTCCTATGTTCAGATGTAGAAAAAAAATGAATAAAATTGGGCAATAAATGGTTTGCCATAACAAACCCCCCTCCACTGGCTACCGATAAGCAAATCTAATTTAAATGGTTTGTTATATCTATACATTGATACTATACCTTGGCAGCTTTGTAAAGGTTGAAAAAGGCACCGAAATGTTGCTCAGCAATATCAATAAAACCTGTTCTTGTGATTTCTGCAACAGAAAAGGGGGAATAAAATTACACCTTGCACTCATAACCATAGTTATCCAGAATGAGTTGAAATAAGGTTGCTGCTAATTTCAATTTTTTTTGGCAAATGATCTTATTCTAGATCTTCTTAAACCACAAATCAGGGTAGATTTCCCTTTCTGGGAGCCTGCAGTTGAGTTTAGGCCTCCAAAACCAGAAGGTTGCGAATATTTGGAATTCTCTACCCCAAAGGGCTGTGGATGCTGAATCGTTGAGCATATTCAAGGCTGAGATCGATAGATTTTTGGACTCTAGGGGAATCAAGGGATATGAGGATCGGACGGGAAAGTGGAGTTAACATAAGGAACATAAGAAATAGGAGCAGGAGTCGGCCATTTGGCCCCTCGAGCCTGCTCCGCCATTCAATAAGATCATGGCTGATCATCGACCTCAACTCCACTTCCCTGCCCGCTCCTCATAACCCTTGACTCCCTTATCGTTCAAAAATCTGTCTATCTCCACCTTAAATATATTCAATGACTCCGCCTCCACAGCTCTTTGGGGAAGAGAATTCCACAGATTCACGACCCTCAGAGGAGAAATTCCTCCTCATCTCCGTTTTAAATGGGCGACCCCTTATTCTGAAACTATGCCCCCTAGTTCTAGATTCCCCCACGAGGGGAAACATCCTCTCTGCATCTACCTTGCCAAGCCCCATCAGAATCTTATATGTTTCAATAAGATCACCTCTCATTCTTCTAAACTCCAATGAGTATAGGCCCAACCTGCTCAACCTTTCTTCATAAGAAAACCCCTTCATCTCAGGAATCAACCTGGTGAACCTTCTCTGAACTGCCTCCAATGCAAATATATCCCTCCTTAAATAAGGAGACCAAAACTGCACGCAGTACTCCAGCTGTGGTCTCACCAATACCCTGTACAGTTGTAGCAGGACTTCCCTGCTTTTATACTCCATCCCCCTTTGCAATAAAGGCCAACATTCCATTTGCCTTCCTAATTACTTGCTGTACCTACATGCTAACTTTTTGTGTTTCATGCACAAGGACCCCCAGATCCCTCTGCACTGCAGCATTTTGTAATCTCTCTCCATTTAAATAATTATTTGCTTTTTTATTTTTCCTACCAAAGTGGATAGCCACACATTTTCCCACATTATATTTGAGGTTGAAGATCAGCCATGATCTTAATTGAATGGCGGAGCAGGCTCAAAGTGGGGTAATGGCTACTCCTGCTCCTATTTCTTATGTTATGTTCTATATATTACATAGAATTTTACAGCACAGAAACAGGCCATGTGGCCCAACAGGTGTTTATGCTCCACACGAGCCTCCTTCCACCTTACTTCATCTCACAATATCAGCGTATCCTTCCATTCCTCCCCCACTCCCACTCATGTACTTCTCTAACTTTCCCATCAATGGATTTGTGCTATTCGCCTCAACTGGTAGCGAATTCCACATTCTCACCATTACCCGAGTAAAAAAAGTGTCTCTTGAACTCATTATATTTATTAGTGACTATCTTGGTCTCCCACAAAAGTGGAAACATCCCCTCTACATCTACCCTACTGAACCCCTTCAAAATTTTAAACACCTCTATCAAGTCACCGCGCAGTCTTCACTTTTCCAGAAAAAAAAAAAGAGTCCTAGCCTGCTCAGTCTTCCCTGATAGTTATACCCTCTTAGTTCTGGTATCATCTTTGTAAACCTTTTTTTGCACTTTCTCCAATGTTCCTATCTTCTTTCTGTAATATGGAGACCAGAACTGTGCACAGTACTCCCAAGTGTGGTCTAAGCAAGGTGTGGTAACACTTTTCAGCTTCCTGTATGACATCACTTCCTGTAATCAGTCCAGGATAAATACTGGACTGATCAGTTAGCTCTGGAAGAGGCATAGGGTAAGACCTCTTTTGTATGCAGCACCGTTTTAAGTTGATTAAAGCTTACATTAAGTTTACCACGCGTAAGGCTCATTCTTACGACAATTTAATCAACTTTTGAAAAACTTCGCACTCAAACTTTTTGGACGAACTCGCAGCTAAGGATCCAGGGAATCACCCATCATGGAAAACATCCTTAAACCATCGCGTCTTGACTTGGACCCAAACACCCCAGCAGCCGGTAAGGTGTGGAAACACTGGTATCGCACGTTTGAGAATTTTCTTGAGTATTGCAAAGCTGATGATAACTCAAAGTTGCGGATACTCATCAACTGTGTCACCCCGAATGTATTTCAGTATGTGGAAGACTGGGACAGTTATGAGGAGGCAATTCAGACGCTTAAGAGACTATATACTAAGACACCGAATGAGGTCTATGCTAGACATCTACTAGCTACAGCCCAACAAGGGCCGGAGGAATCCATTGATAAATTCCTCCAAGAGCTTCGCAGACTTAGTATGGACTGTAACTTTCGGGCAGCCTCAGCTGAGCTATACCGCGAAGAAATGATCCGTGATGCGTTCATCTGCGGGCTTGCCTCCCCATTTATACGCCAGCGTCTACTGGAAAGTAAGACACTTGAGCTGCAGAGAGCTTATGACCTGGCTTGCTCTCTAGATCTGGCAAAAAGAAATGCAGACCTTTTTACAGTGCCCAGACCTCGGTCTGCTGCCTTAACTACAGTCAGGCAATTTAAGAGGCCACAGGTGAACTCTATTAGGGAGGACTTTATCCCTGACGATCGATCTGATGACTTCACTGATGAAGAGGATGATGACCCCACTGTGGCAGCCTCTTGGCAATCTAAGAAATGCTTTTTTTGTGGTGATGAGTTTCACCCTCGGAGATTCTGCCCTGCTCGCAATGCGTTTTGCAGTCATTGCAACAAAAAGGGTCATTTTGTAAAGGTTTGCCTATCAAGAGCCTCTACGAGGGCTTATCAAGCTAAGTCCTACCGAACTGCCCCAGTAAGGGCCTATCAGGATGTTCCAACTAAAAACTATCGTGCTTCCTCTCGGGTTTTTTCTCGAAGAAACACACCTAGAATTTCAGCCACTCTTTGTGCAACGACACCAATTACAGCTGCTTGTCCTCAGAATCTATTCCATGCAGCTACAAAAGCATCAATTAATGGACATACTTTAGATGCCTTAATTGACTCAGGTAGCACTGATAGTTTCATTAGGGAACAGACTGTTGCACAGTTAAAGCTACATGTTTTTCCATCGGACCAGGCAGTTGCGATGGCTCAGTCATCACTTAATACCAGAATTTCTGGCTTCTGTGTAGTTGAAATAATGCTTAAAGGTCACAGGTATCCCTCCACCCGGCTTTCGGTGCTCAAGGACTTATGTAGTGATCTTATCTTAGGGCTGGATTTTCAAAAGCAGCATAAGAAGCTTACCATTGAGTTCGGTGGATCCAAACCTGAACTCACTATTTCTAATATACGACCTCGATTACCGTTCTGTGCCTTGTCAGCAGCTTCACTGGATGAACCCTCACTGTTTGCCAGTATCCCTCCTCGATGCAAACCGATTATAACAAAGTCACGCCGTTTCAGTCAGGAAGACCAGTCTTTTATTGCGGCTGAGATTTCTCGGCTTTTAGCAGAGGATATCATCGAGCCTTGTTCGTCGCCATGGCGCGCCCAGGTCGTTATTGTTAAGAACCCTCTACAACCTCACAAGAAACGGCTGTGCATTGACTATTCACAGACCATCAATCAGTATACGGACTTGGACGCATACCCATTGCCGCGCATCGATGATATGGTTAATAAATTGGCTGAGTACACGGTGTTCTCGACTTATGATCTGAAAAGCGCCTATCATCAGGTACCCTTGAAGGTCTCAGACAAGCAGTATACAGCCTTTGAAGCCAATGGGCGGCTGTATCAATTTCGTCGCCTCCCCTTTGGGGTCACTAATGGAGTGGCTGTCTTCCAGCGAGCAATGGATGACCTGGTCAAACAGGAAGACTTGAAGGATACGTTTCCTTATCTGGACAATATTACTGTCGCAGGTCGCAATCAGCAGGAACATGACGCCAATCTCCAACGATTTTGGGATGCACTCCAGCACCGTAATTTGACATTGAATGCGGCTAAATCCATTGAGTCACAACCAACTATCAACATCCTTGGCTATTGTGTGGGCAATGGCATCATTAAACCTGACCCTGAAAGGCTTCGCCCACTCCAAGAACTCCCGCCACCTAAGAATCCGGCCTCCTTGCGCCGGGCCCTCGGCCTGTTTGCATACTATGCGAAATGGATTCCTAACTTCTCGGACCGAATCCAACCTCTACTGAAGGCCAGCACATTCCCACTAGACACAACGGCTGTTGCAGCCTTTAACCTCCTGAAAAAGCAGTTGGAGAAAGCGGCTCTTCACTCCATCGATGAGAGTCTTCCTTTCGTGGTTGAGTGTGATGCCTCGGAGGTGGCAATCTCAGCCACTCTGAATCAGGAAGGTCGTCCGGTGGCATTTTTGTCCAGGACTTTTCAAGGGGCTGAGCTACATTATCCTCCAGTCGAGAAAGAAGCTACAGCCATCATAGAGGCAGTACGGAAGTGGAGTCATCTCCTGGCTCGCCAGCACTTTACCTTAATCACGGACCAGCGATCGGTCGCCTTCATGCTCGATAATCGAAAACGGACCAAAATTAAAAATAATAAAATCCAGCTTTGGCGGCTGGAATTGGCCTCTTTTGGTTACACCATCCACTATCGACCTGGCAAGGAGAATGTGGCTCCGGATACCCTCACACGAGCATTCTGCTCCGCCATGGCACCCTCTACGCTCGTAGACATCCATGATGGGTTGTGTCATCCAGGCGTTACTCGCATGCTGCACTTCGTGCGGTCCCGAAATCTCCCATTCTCTACCGGGGATGTAAAGAAGATGTGCTCGGACTGCAGAGTCTGTGCGGAATTGAAACCTCGGTTTTTCCGCCCCTCGGGTGGTATACTCATACATGCGACCCAGCCAATGCAAAGGCTTAGCATCGATTTTAAGGGGCCGTTGCCCTCTTCGACTCGCAACACTTATCTATTAACAATGGTTGATGAGTATTCTCGTTTTCCGTTTGCCTTTCCCTGCCCCAATATGCTGACAACCACGGTTATCAGCTGCCTTGAACAGGTATTTGCTTTCTGTGGCATGGCATCCTATGTTCATTCAGATCGGGGCCCTTCTTTTATGTCGGGAGAACTCAAGGCCTATCTCTCGGAACGGGGTATTGCTGCCAGCAAAACGACGCCTTATCATCCGGTTGGGAATGGGCAAGTCGAGCGTTTTAACGCTATCATCTGGAATGCGGTACGTCTGGCTTTGAGATCTCGGGGCCTACCCAACCAGCATTGGGAAGCAGTACTTCCAGACGCATTACACTCCACACGGTCCCTCCTTTCGACCGCCACAAATACGACGCCTCATGAACGGTTCTTCCGATTTCAACGTCGCTCATCCTATGGGACATCTCTCCCGTCGTGGCTGACTGCACCGGGACCAGTGCTACTCCGAAGATATGTCCGGGCGTCTAAGAATGACCCCCTGGTAGATGAGGTTGAGCTCACTGACGTCAACCCTACCTACGCCTATATTCGGTATCCTGACGGTCGGGAATCTACCGTGTCATTGCGGGATCTGGCTCCCTGCCCGCCGAAACATAGAGGGACACCAGGGGATGATATTGTACCAGGCACATCTCTGGGCTTGCCAGGTGCCTCTCATCATGATCGGGATCTGACGCCGGCTGGTACCTCACTCCAGCGTGCCGACCTGGGGCAGACTGACTATGAGCCCGTCGGGGCTCGCACGCGCAGCCACGATCAACCCTGTACCGTACGCTCAGAAACGGATCTGCCACAGCCCTGCCCGACACCCATTCGGGTACCAGTACACAGTCAGGATCGTTCTGACCCCTCACAGAGCGGGCTGGAGCACTCGGACTCTGGTCCATGGCCCGCAGCGGGTAAACGGGCTAGGGGCCCTCTACCGCTACGAGAACCCAAACGGGTGCGGCTCTCCCTCATCCAACGGCTACGAAATGGAGGGAGCATTCCGGCCTCCTAATCTTTTGGGGGGGGAGAATGTGGTAACACTTTTCAGCTTCCTGTATGAGATCACTTCCTGTAATCAGTCCAGGATAAATACTGGACTGATCAGTTAGCTCTGGAAGAGGCATAGGGTAAGACCTCTTTTGTATGCAGCACCGTTTTAAGTTGATTAAAGCTTACATTAAGTTTACCACGCGTAAGGCTCATTCTTACGACACAAGGCTCGAAGGGTATAAGGGTGTCTCTGTAAAACCAGAAAGTGCATCTCCAACAGAGACAGAGAAAGTTGTACAGAAGTTAAGATTGTACGGCTATTCCAGCAAGGTACCGGCAGATGTGAGTGTGTCATTTAGATGTAAACCAGCTAGTCAGCTGGAGTATTGTGTACAATTCTGGGCACCACACTTTAGGAAGGATGTCAAGGCCTTGGAGAGGGCGCAGAGGAGGTTTTACCAGGATGACACCAGGGGTGAGGGACTTTAGTTATGTGGAGAGATTAGAGAAGCTGGGATTGTTGTTCTTACAGCAGAGAGGGGCAACCTAATAGAGGTACTCAAAATTATGAGGGCTTTTGATAGCGCAAGTAGGGAGAAACTGTTTCCTTTGGCAAGTGGGTCGGTAACCAAAGGTCATAGATTTAAAATAACTGGCAAAAGAACTAGATGGGAAATGAGGAGAATTTTTTTTCGCACAGAGGGTTAAGATCTGGAACTCACTACCTGAAAGGGTGGTGGAATCACTTTCCATCGGAACTTCCAAAAGGGAATGGAACATGTACTCGAAGAGGACTAATTTGCAGGGTTATGGGGAAAAAGCTGGGGTGTGGGATTAAATTGGACAACTCTTTCAAAGAGCCGGCACAGGCACGACAGGCCGAATGGCCTCCTTCTGTGCAGTAAGACTGTATGATTCTAGTCCAGATACAGCTACCATTGGTGAATTTAGCCAGGAGAGGAGGATCAAGGAAACATGAATAGTTCCTCTACAGACAGCAGTTCATCACTCTGTCTCAGAAATCTAATACCACTCCCCGCCCCGCAGAGGAAGGCAAGGCAATCAGTTCATCCGAGCCAGCTCATAAGGACGAGGTCGCATAAGTTCGGAATCAATGCTAACAACAAGGGTATAGACTTTAATCTATTCAATAGACTGGCTATTTAATGTTGTTAACTTTCAGCCAATTACTAAGTCTAATCTTAAATTAATCTCACCAATTTATATCAATCCCAGACACACATCTCAACTGTAAATTTAAAATCGGCAAGCATTTCATACTGAATTACTGAGCCATAACTGAACAACCTTTGTAATCTATGTTCATTATTTTGTCAATTAGCCCTATCTGCAAATTATTTGCATATGAAATGTTTAAGTGTTGCTACCTATGTTCCAAGGTTAATAAACAATTGTTAGCTCATGACTTTGTTGTCCGACTTCGTTTTTGATAATTGGCAAGAAAGGGTGAATTCATTTACACTGTAGCTAGCGTGGATTCGAATGGGAGGTTGGTAGTATAAATGCTAGTATAGTATAACCTGAACTGGTTGAAGTAAGGACAGTTTGACAAGCCAAACTTAGGCACCATCAACTTCTAGGTACAGACTGGGTGATGGAATCCAGATGGTTCCTGGACGAGGAGTTAAAGTGAAGATTCGTGAAGAAGAGTTAAAGTAAAGCTTCGTCTGGCACCCTTAATGAATATTCTTGTCAGGGTATCGATCCCAGTGTTCTTACATTACAAAGTTACACATCTTATGTTCGGCAGTCACATACCTGTGATAATCTTCAGTTTCTCAATGGCTGGGTCTTCCAGCTTAGCAATCTCGTTCCTTATAAGAGATTCAAAGGTTTTGTAGTTGACAAACCCAGGCAGCTCCCTTCCACGGTGAGAATCTTCATAGTGTAGAATTTCATCGCGCAGGTAGTCCCGGACTAATGTCGAAATAAACAAAGGGAGATGGATAACTCTGTAAAACTCCAAGTGCCTTTTTTTTTTACTGGTTTGATGCCAGTCTCAACTTATTTTGACTTACCTCAACTTACTTTCAGTTAGAAATGGCAGAAAAAAAACTATTTATATAGCAATTTTCATGTCCTTAGCATGTCCCAAGTCACTTCACAGTCAATGAATTACTTTCCAAGTCTACTCACCGTTGTTCCGCAATTTGTGCACAGCAAATAGCAATGAGATCAATAACCAAATAGTCTGTTTTGGTGGTGCTGGGTGAAGGATAAATGTTGGCCAGGACACTAGGAAGGTTCCCCCGCTCTTAATCAAATAGCGCCATGGGATCTTTTACATCCACCTCAACGGTAGATAGAGCCTTGATTTAACATCTGACCCAACAGACAGCACCTTCGACAGTGCAGCACTCACTCAGTATTGCACTGATGTGTCAGTCTAGATTGTGTGCTCAAGCTTTGGCGTGGGACTTGAACCCATGACCTTCTGACTCAGACCGGGGTGGGGTGGGTGGCAGGGGACGAACATTATCACTGAGCCATGCTGATCTAACAATAAACCCTCAGACGTAAATCCTGGGACTTGATTCACTGATAAACTACCGCGTGTAAGAAAATAGTTTTCATTGTTATGTGCTAATTGATGCTATTGGGCAATATTCTTCATTAAGTGATGCAAGCGGGATAGATACTTGCTTACTTAACTCACAATTAAATCCAATCTACTGCCTGCAAGACCACACAGAGAAACAGGGGTTTTTAGCCTGGATGCAAAGGCTTAGGCTTTCTGGTCCTTTCCTGTCATTTTTCCAGTGGATCTGGGGCAGATTGGGCCCTCGAGAGGGCCTGCTTTTGTGGAGAGTGAGCAAAGTGGCTAAAAATTAGCAAGTCGGTGAGCGAAAGAAGGAAAGAAAGAAGGAAAAGAAAGGAAAGAAAAGGAAGGAAAGAAAGGAAAGGAAGGAAAGAAAGGAACATAGATTTACATATAACCTTGCATTTTTATAGCGCCTTTCACGTCCTCAGGACATCCCACAGCGCTTTACAGCCAATGAAATACTTTTGAAGTGTAGTCACTGTTGTAATATAGGCAGCAATTTGCACTCAGCAAGCTCCCACAAACAACAATGTGATAATGACCAGATAATCTGTTTTTAGGTGTTGGGATTGAGGGATAAATATTGGCCAGGACACTGGAGAGAACTTCCCTGCTCTTCTTCGAAATAGTGCCGCGGGAACTTTTACATCCACCTGAGTGGGCAGACGGGATCTCGTTTTAACGTCTCTGACAGTCCAGCGCTCCCCTCAGTACTGCACTGGGAGCGTCAGCCTAGATTTATGTGCTCAGGTCTCTGGAGTGGGGCTTGAACCCACAACCTACTGTGTGAATAAAATTATAATGAGGGGAACATGGCCTCCACAGTGTTTCTTGACATTTGCTTTGATTAAATGCTAGTCCAGGGGCTGCCTATTAAGCCCTGGCGTCCAGTATTGTGAAGTTGGTGGAGAGGCTCAGGGCGGTGGGCTGGTGTTTAATGGAAGAGGGGCCTGTACAAGCACTCTCGATAGACCATGGTCCATCAGCAGGAGAAAGAATGATCTTCCTCCAAAAAAAAATATTATTTTCCTCAGGCAGCTCAGTGACGGCCTTCTTACTCCGAAGGCCTGCTTGCAGCATGTCTCCACCCTGGATTTATCTGCAAATGACCGTTGGGACAGAAATACAAGGACATCAGGAGGGTGGAGGTCATCTCCAACGTGAGCCTGATCGAGAGGCACCCCCAATCAGAAAACGAGATCACACTGCCGAGCTACCAATGGTACCCCAGCCAGTGGCCCAGCTCAAAAAAGGTAACTCAAATGATTTATACTCACAGTTTGATAGACTCGCGCTCAGAAATGAATTCCATTTGTCAAACTCCTTTCGTACTTTGGTGATGTACCTCGTACCATTAGTGGAGCTCTGAGGCTCTTCCCCTGAAGTCAAATTTTTTACGTGGCTACAGAATTTGTTGATTTTCTGTGAGCAGATGAAAGGTATTAGAAAATTATCGTCACGGGAACACAGGAAAGCATTAAACAAGGAATGGTCATTTTCCCACAAAGCTTTGTTCCTTCCCCCTGGACCATGTATGAATCGACCCCATTCAACCATTAAATCTCCCAAGGAAAGCTTCAAGTATCTCCTCCCCCACAAAGAATAATCAGGCAAAATTCCAAAATCCTATCCAATCTTACATCCCACTTCATACGATTGCCAAAGCTCTCCACCACTGGGGTTTTCCTCACGTCATGTCTGGGTCTGCTGTTGACTAATTGATAGAGATTGATTGGTGTGATTAGTCAACAACTCCATTATCGTTGCATCATGCGACTACAAGGATGGTAGAAGGTGATCTAGATGGAGTTGGTCTTTCCTCGTCTGGCAATTCCTATGTTCCCATCACTCTAGCAACTTAGTAACCATATGGGATTTGATCATGGTTACGCAAACTTATACTTAGAACCCACAATCTTGTTGCTAACCAGAGGCTGTATTATAAATGAAAGGGTGGAACTTCTGTGTGTGGGGGGGGGGGTTCTCCCAATCAGTCACCGTATCTTCGTCAGAAGGTGCGCGGAAAACCCGGACAAACAGCCATTTATTCTATTTTTCCAGGATTTCCATGGCTCTTCCATTGAAGTTACGGCCGACAATTGGGAGAACCCTGCGGAGTCGAACCCCAGAACGTCTGATTTCTTTGGATTGTTTTGGTAAAAATGTATCAAAGTAACCAAATACCAGGTCCATATTCAGTTCAAGATTGAATCACTGAAATTACACCCATCATGCCAACCAGTTCAACCGGAGCTACCTACTCTAATTCAATCTCCTTGTCTTTTCCCCATGTCCTTTACTGTTCCTCCTTGTCAAATTACCTTTTAGAGAGCGTTACAGTGTGCCTCAATAGCCTATTGGGGCAAGGCATTCCATATTCTAATAACCTCCTGTGTGGAAATAATTCTTCTAACTTTCCCTTTCATATGGATATGATGTTACCATCAAACTGACATTGCCAGGTTAGTTCTGGAGATAGCTTACACTGTCTATGCTTGTTGTTACACCTTCGAATGTATATTACTGCATTTGAATCTATCCACCTAAAAAAAAACGTCATAGCCACACAAAAGGGGAAAGTTAGAAGAACTTTTTTTTCCCCCCACGCACAAGGTTATTAGAGTATGGAGTACTTACAGATAACACATGGTCCACGTGATCTCCTGGACTGGTTCTGATTGCCTAAGGGCAGTTGGAGGGGAGCTTTCCTGAGTATTTTTTTTCCCCTTATTGGCCCTGGGTTTTTTCTCTGTTGTTTTTGTCTCTCCCAGCAGCTTACATGGCTGCAGGGGTGGGTGGGGGTTGAGGGGGAGGGAGGTAGGAAGTGCCTAGTTATGATGCTCCAGCCATCCTGAGTGTGGGGCAGGCTTGAAGGACCGGCTGGTTTTTCTGCCCATCATTTTCACACACTCGTACGTAATTTCAGTGTATTGGCTATTTCACTCTATCGGGAACTGATTAGAGTGAAATATGGCCTAGATTTTCCAAAAGTAATGATTTTACTGCTGGTGTTTATAACTAATGGTGTTAACTCATTATAAAAAAAATGATACAAATTGGAAAATCATGGCCCGTTAAGGAACAATCTGTAATTCAGTTCCAACTGTGGCTTCTGCCCTGGCAGTGATTTCCGTGTCCATTGAAGCGATTTTGGGGTGGGGAGGAATTACAGGCTGGTGAGGCAAACGCTGGTCTCGGTCTCAGCCTCACGACTCCATTCCTTTATTGATCGAGTCAATGGCCTGTTTTAAATCAGGCCGTGATGTGAAATGAATTGCAGACGCGAGAGTGAACACTTCTCGAGAGCGAAATTGGTCTTCGGTGGTCGCGCAAAAACAACGACAATGAATCGGGAGCCCATTTTACACCCGGCCCGATTTTCTTTGCCACTGAATTCAGCTTCGCCCATCCCCTGAGGGTTAATGTTAAATAAAGTGGAATATAAATGAAGTCATTAAATACAGATGCCCCTACCTCGATCATAAAGGTCATCTTCGCGTTGTTGGAGGTGGGGACTGCACTGCTGTATTTTTTCAGACTTTGGGTTGTTTCGTTCAGTTTGATTTCAATGTCCTTTCGCAACTTTGGCAACGATTTCTTGAAAAGACAGATCACGAGGACATCATTTTCAGCAATGGGAAAAGGTGATTAAGCATGCAAGCCTCAACTCCCCAGCTCTTAACCTCATCAACCCTCCTTCCCAGCATATCCCTCAATCCCTTGTCTCTGAAGAAATAAGAAAGACTTGCATTTATACAGTGCCTTCGACGACCTCAGAACGTCCCAAAGTGCTTCTAAAGCAAATGAAGTACTTTTCGAAGTGTAGTTACTGTTGTAATGTGGGAAACGCCAACTTACGCACAGCAAGCTCCCGCAAACAGCAACGCAATAATGACCAGATAGTCTGTTGGGATTGAGGGATAAATATTGGCCACCACACCGGGGAGAACTCCCCAGCTCTTCTTCGAAATAGTGCCATGGAATCTTTTACGTCCACCTGAGTGGGCAGACGGGACCTCGGTTTAAGGTCTCATCCGAAAGACGGCACCTCTGACAGTGCCGCACTCCCTCAGTACTGCACTGGGAGTGTCAGCCCAGATTTTGTGCTCAAGTCTCTGGAGTGGGGCTTGAACCCACGACCTCCTGACTCAGAGGTGAGAGTGCTACCCACTGAGCCACAGCTAACCCCTTGGACCCATTTATACTGTCTGATTCGATGTCCTTCCCTACTAACTTATTCCACAACTAGTATTTGAGTGAACAAGGCCCCTTCTTACTCCTAAACATCCGCATTTTTAACTTGTGGTCCCCTCGTATCCAAATAATGATGTTAGCTCAGGAGATAGGTTTTGAAAATCAATGCTCCCCAGCAGAAAGCTTTCCTCGTTGGGGTGCATTAGAGGAATTCAGGCCTGAAGGCCAGAACTCCTAGTATTATTTTAATACGTGGAAAATCCCGTGAAATTCCCAAAACGTGCTTGAATCAAATTAAACTCTGCACTGGGAGCACCAACTCGTAAAAGGTACCCTCAGAACCCTGGGTAATAATCCGGAGTTAGGTTAAACTGTGACCTTGATTATAGGCAATCCTGAGATCAAAGAAAATATAGATTGTTTTTACAAAATAAAACTTACATTGATGTGATGAACAAGTTCCGTAGTGAGTCTGCTAGCTAAACACGGAATACTGGCCTTCCCCTCATCTAGAAGTGGCCTAAATATTTAAAAAAATTAAAACAATGCCAGAATCAGAATTGATATATTTTCAGATAATAGCAAAATGCTTAATTGACGAAACATAATTTTTTTATATTGCTTACAGGTATCCTTGTATTCAAATCCCTCCAGGGCCTCGCCCCCCTCCCTATCTCTGTAATCTCCTCCAGCCCCACAACCCTCCGAGATCTCTGCGCACCTCCAATTCTTGCCTTCTTGCGCATCCCCGATTTTTATCGCTCCACCATTGGCGGCCGTGCCTTCAGCTGCCGAGGCCCTCAGCTCTGGAATTCCCTCCATGAACCTCTCCGCCTCTCTTTCCTCCTTTAAGACGCTCCTTAAAACCCTACCTCATCTGCCCATATATCTCCTCGTGTGGCTCGGTGTCAAATTTTGTTTGACAACGCTCCTATGAGGCGCCTTGGGACGATTTACTGTGTTAAAGGTGCCATATAACTACAAGTTGTAATTAAAAGTAAAAAAAAATTTTTTTAAATCGATGTTAAGGAAACTAAGGGGTAGAAATTAGGTCGCGCCCCATTTGGGGCGCAAATATCGTCTGGACGCAAATATTAGCGCCTGGCGCTAATTATCGGCACTGACTGGAAACTTCACTTTTACCGCCCCGGGAGGTGAGTGGAGCGCTAAAGCAGGCGCTGCACACCTGTCTTAAGGCGCAAAGGCCAAGGAGTGAGGCGCTAACTCAGAGCGCTAGCGAAGCTCATGTAATGTCAGTCAGCAATGGAACACACACACAATGGCATGGGCCAGTTCTTAAAGGGGATGGTTAATCTTGCTTTCCATCCACATCCTGTTCATTGCAGCCTTGAATCTCGGCCTGGAGAGACTGTGCTGGAAAGAACAATGGAGAGTACCAGGCAAAGAGCTCAGAGTGCAGCTCCCACAGTCTCTGCTAAATCGATACAAGGAATGGCAAATCAAAATGAACCTGCAAAGTGCTGCTCAGTACCCAAAACTCCTTCCCACAACGTTGAATCTCTCCAGAAGTCTCTCCCTCTCTCTCTCAGAATGCGTAGTTCAAAAATGCCACCAACAATAAAAGACAGGAAGAGGCCCCCTTTAAATAGCGCCCCCCCCCAGCCCCACAGCGATTGATAGCGTTCCAGTCTTCTGGTCGTTGGATGCGCCAGGCGGTAAGGCAGGGGGCGCCACTCAATTTCTGCTCCGGGGCGCCACACGGGCGTTGCACCATGGAATGACGTCACAATCTGCGCGCGCAGGTGGTCGCAGCGGTAAGTTTTAGCGCCGCCGCACAATCTCAAGTTAAGTTCTCGAGCAGCGCAAACATCGCTGCACCCGGGCGTTAGCGGCTTTGCGCCCCATTAGCGCCCTCTTAAGGCGCTAACGGAAGGCGCAACCAACTGAATTTTTACCCCTAAGAGTTGGAGCAACGGTTGGGTCGGTAGAAGGCTGCTAGAAATCTGTTAGATCGGTGAGGGGGCAATAGTTAGGTGAATATGAACATAGGAAAAGGTGATGGACTGTGGAACCATTCCCACCCTAATGCATGACACACATTGATGGTCACATATATCACACGTGCATTGTTGCCAATTCATCAACTGTTGGTTGATGATCAGTGATGGCACTTTTCTTCTGCTCTTAACACTTGTTTCAAAGTATGATGTGGTTGTCACACTTCACCAATAACAGACCGTCTGATCTTTGGCTAAATTTTTGCAGGATTTTGGATGAATATTAACATCCTTTAAGTCACTTTTGGTTATTCTTGAGGAATTTCCTCAAGTGTTCATACTGGCTTAGTGTGACTAAATCCTAACATGTTAATACGCTTCCACTCCCGGACTATTCCACACTTTTGAACTCAAAATCAATGAATATTTCAATGATTTTGGATCCATGTATGCGGTGGATCCAAACTTGCCTTGCGTAGTATTCTGATATTAATGAGATCAAAAAAAGATTTAAAAATTTCGCGCAGTGTGTGTAAATTATAAAATCAAAGCAAAGAAGTTTGAAAAGGACTGTAAGTAAATAGAGGGACAAAAAGTTGATGAGTTAGAAAGGAAAATGGGAGGAAATTAATTGGAGGAAAGTCTTCACACTTTACCTAAAGTGTTCATGGTCTTCAAAAAACACCTTCTCTCTCGCAATTGCTTCATCCAGGGTCAATTGTTCATTGATGTCCTTTTGCCCACGGCACTTGACAATCATGTAACCTTTCTTCAGCTCCACTACTATGTTCCGTACAATGTCAACCACATTCGTCTCTGTTCCTTTATCAACCAGGTCAGGTTTAGTTAAAATTCCTTCAGATTTAAAATAAAGACAAAATGAAGTCACTGTGCTGCGTCATTCCTTTTTAAACAATTGAAAACCCTCCTCATCCCTGTCTGTTCTCAAGGAAAGACCTGCTGCTGATGGCTGATGAAGTCTCAAGATTGGCTTTGAGGAGAGGGGGGAATGGATAAAAAACACAAAAGAAGGTGGAACTCGCTACCACAAGGAGCTGTGGAGGCGAATGGCATAGACGCATTTAAGGGGAAGCTAGATAAACACGCGAGGTAGAAAGGAATAGAAGGTTATGCTGATAGGGTGAGATGAAGAGGGGTGGGAGGAGGCTCATGTGAAGTATAAACACCAGCGTAGAACTGTTGGGCCAAATGGCCTGTTTCCGTGCTGACCATGAACCCAGCCTGGGTCCCTTGGTGGGCCTGAAATCGTCAACTAGTTGGCTGGGCTGAATTTTCCTTGTAATGGTGGGATGGGACTTCTGCCCACCTCTCCACACCTGCTGCAACCCTGGCCCATTTCCCTGGGTTGGGGGGTCATTCATTGTGCAGGACAGGCTCCCAGTGGTATCTCTGCCATTAAGGGCAAGCTTAATGCTGCTAGGGTGCAAACTCCCGGTGGGACTGGTGCTGCTACAACATCAAAAGAGGTAGCCAAGCACTTAAAAGGGGCTGAAGAGTCCTGATGAGGATAATTGAAAGCTAATTTCTAGGCCTAAAGAGGTAAGTTCAGTGGGCCAAAATGGAGAGAGAGGAGGCCTCTACTAGGCCCTCTCCGTCCAATTGCGTGCATGGGGGCCATTATCACCATTACTCTGGGCGTATAGCCATCTTTCACCAGGGGCATGGCAGTGAGAGGGAAGGATGAGATGAAAATGGTGTAGGGCGGGGCCTGCCCTCCTGCCAGCATTTATACATGGCAGGTGGAGAAGAAGTGGCCAGCAGTGGTCTTGGAGAAAGGGAAAGTTTACTTGGAGAAGGAACATGGCAATAGCCCTTACTGCCCTACTTTGGGTGGGATCGCAGGCAAAAACCGCAGCCTGACCAACCTGTGCTAGCCATACCCTAGATCCTTAAGAAGGCCCGGGGGGCCTGGCAACTCTGACATTCAGAGTCCCTGTCCCCAGGCCAGTCCCCCCTTTATGTCGATGGCCTTGTAGCTGGTGGACAGAGAGATTCTGCTCCCGGAAGGCCATCCAGGAAAACTCAACATTAGGCTGGCACCTGGTCACACTTGTTCCCAGCCTAGCTTCTGCCATTCCGGGGCACTCGTGCCGAAGTCATGGTGGGTGTTCGCCAGCACAGCCGCCGATTGTCAGGGCCGTTGTGTTTTCACCTATAATAATCATTCTCATGCCCCCCGCCCCCAGTCAGCCACTGCACTTTCCGAGATCAGAAATAAAACACATGGAGAGTCACAGATTCAAGACAAATTCTCTTTCTTTGGCACACCCAATTGGCACAGCAACATGCTGCATCAATGAACCATTTGGAAGGTGTGATCTTTCTGTAAAACTCTTCCCACCGCCTGAGACACGCACATATTATCGGTTGGTAATATCCAACAGCCTTCCAGAGCAAACACATATTCAACTGTGTCACAAGATATGGATGAAGAAGCCATTCGGCCCGTCTTAGCTCACTCATGCAGAAAGGATCTACATTCCCTTGGAACAGCATTTAGTGTCCAACTCCTTCAAAAAGGAGATGGATAAATCTCAAGATGGGGAATAGAACTGGAGATGCTCACATACTGCACGGGATATGACGGTTTGACAATGAACCCTCTTTTCACAGCTTTTTTGGGTCTTCTCTTTGCCCAAACAGAAAATAACGGTAAGATTTTTTCCCTTTAGTAGGAAGCTTCTTAGTTTCCTTCTCCTTAGTTGATATGTAATTAACAATCGCAGGGACAACAGTCAAAAGGACATTTTTCAGTTTAATTACCCAGAGTTCTTTCTCCAGAAGGGTCCACTTCCTGGGCCATTTTCAGAGCTTCTGTGGTTGCTATGTCAACGTTGCATGGCACAACCACAAGGTTAATTGTTTCTTGTCTCTGAATAAAGGTCTTAATGAGTTTCTTAATCTGAAATAAAACACAGATCACATGGCTGCAGAATCAAAGAAAGGTTGGTGACAACCTAGGACAACCTACTCCATGTACAAACGCAACAAACAACAAAGCAACTGTCATTTTCTTTTTGCAGAGTATATGATTTACTGTTTGGAAAAGGAGATCCAGGAGCATTTTGATGCTATTTGAAGTATTTGCAGAGATATGTAAATATTCTTGTAAATTGCTTTGGTCCGGAAAACGAGTGAAGTATTTGTTAGCGAGTCTCAGTAAATGCGAGATGTTTAAAGAGAAGAAAGAAGGACTTGTATTTATACAGCGCCTTTCACAAGCTCAAGATGTCCTTGAGCTTTGGGACATAAGAAATAGGAGCAGGAGCAGAACTGCATTGGAGGCAGTTCAGAGAAGGTTCACTAGGTTGATTCCTGGGATGAAGGGGTTGTTTTATGTGGAAAGGTTGAGCAGGTTGGGCCT